>JASCZW010013938.1:0-24150 GCA_034211315.2 Aedes japonicus | reverse complement strand
CAAAGTGTGATTGTGAATATTTATGTTCCAGACAAAATAGTTTGATTAACGTTTAAGAACCGATTTGGTCCGATTAATGAAGTTAAATTTTCGTGATCTCGAAAAAAATGATTTCATGTTCTCCCCAATTAAATATTTTCCTATTAGCATCTCATTGTAATGAATATCACCAACATCATACAGCTCGCTGTTCCAGCATAAAGATAGTCGATAAAATCGGAAAAGGTTCAAATGATCTTCAAAGTATTTTTATTCGGTCGCTGCACGCTAAGGGAACGTTTCGATCGAATAATCAGCCATATTTATATCCACAGTTTGCCCAGCATGTAGCCCCATGCATAGAAACTGAGAGGATTCAAATCAGGTGAAGAAGCAGAACATTTTTTCGACGAAATAAAATCCAGAAAATTGTCCTCACACCTCACAGCTAACGCCTGGCGGGACGGTGCAGAGTCTTCTTGGAAGCAGTATGGTGCATTCTTGTACTAACTATAGATGAGAAGAAAAATTAGTATTTTCCATTTGATTCCAACTACGTTTACTGCATATCTTGACATTGCGTGCCAATTTTTTCTCATCTCTAGTTACAGGTATTACACTAAACAGCTCACACTTTCTAGGATTCCTGTAGTGTTTATTGACGAAGAGAAACAAATGGTTCTTCAAAAATTTATTGATGTAATATTTACAGTTGATTTTAACACCAGCATCAATTACTAGCAATGGAACCTTCAAAGTTTTAGAGAAACATCCTCAAATCATCGTCCTGTTGCATTCTAGAACTTTTGAACAGAAAATCAGAAAATTGTGCTGCATACACCCGTTCGAAATGATCGTTGGGGTGATCCTGTAACAGGAGTATTCATTCGTCCATAAACAGAATTTTTGCCGTGCCACGAGTCTCAAACGTATGAACATTCAGAACAAATTTACCAGCCGTTTTGTCATTTGAAGACACTCTAAACGAAAAATATGCAAACATGCCTGTGATTAAGTCATCCAAAGTTACACATGTTTGGAAAACACTGACAGGAATTATTACTCATTCTGTACAACCTGGATTCACTCTTGGCCTGACTCTTTATATGTAGGGACTCTACCTGTTACAATTCATAACGTGGTGGATTTTTCCCTCCAAATTTCTCTCAAAATAAAACAAATCAAGTTTTGTTTCACTTAAACTTGACATTTTGAATATAAATTACATAGGTTGAAAATTATTTTGTTGTTGATTAGCAAATTTTCGATGTTTGATCGACAAACTTTCGGTGTTTGTCTAAACAAATTGCTCGTCTGTCAAAATTAAGTCTGTCATAGTAGCAGGCTGATTTGAAAATTTTATATCTATGGAAATGAACTTGAATTGATTATATAAGAAATGAGAAGAAAGATTAGTATTTTCCATTTAATTCCATTTTCCTTTTTTGCTTATTTTGACAGATACGAGTATTCCGTCTACAATGTGCAGATTTCGTCAGTGTCGCATACTAATAACTGCTACATGCCACTGTAGAAGTCTGCACTTTGTAGACGAAATACGTATATCTGTCAAGATAAACAATTAAGGAAGATGGAATTAAATGCAAAATACTAATCTTTCTTCTCATTTCTTGTTATAGATATTCTACTAAAAGCTCACACTTTCTAGTATTCATTGGTTATATTGCACAACTGCTATGAGAGGTCATTTATCAGTACTTGGAAATTTAAACGGTATGTTTAGCATAGCCCGACATTTCAGCCGTTTAAAAAAGGCCACATTAGAGAGTTGAAACGTCGGATAGGGAAGAATTACCCGTGATTTGGATTTTCAATCTATTGGAACACAACCTTAGTTTTATATTGTGCAGTATTTGGGACGTGATTCACCACGTTCTAAATACACTGAAAATTAATTTTAGTTTATATTATGAAATCGAAGGGAGATCTAACAAATCTATTCGTTGTTTTCTGCAACGAAACGGATTTGTACTATTAATAAAACTACCTTCGTAATCAATGGCACACGGCCAACTGTCAAAAGCACAAAGCATTTGTTGACACAGAAGGAACATTCGTGCACTGTACGGAAACTATAAAAAGAGCTACGAGTATTTTGTCACAAATTAAAAAGAAAATTCCTTCTGGTGGTTTAATGACAGACCGATCTACTATATCGACTTAAAACGAAATTGAAAAAAAAGCACTACCACACTGAAAATTTATTTTCGTAAAGAAGCTTTCACGCGTTTCGTAAACATGGATTTTTTAGATAGAACAAATGTCTCGTATATTGTATGAAACATTCATAACGCTTTTTAGCTGGTGAAATGCTATCATTACACCTTTTTGTAAAATGCACGAAATGAAACCGTACTCATGCATGATGGTGTTTCTGCTGGTATGGGCGGAATAATTTATCTAACACAAAATAAAAATTAAAGCGCTGTCGAGACTATAACTCATGCCCATCATCATTCATCTACTCAGCGTGACCTAGTGAGATCAACCACGGATTCAGAATCAGCACTTTCCAAACATTCAGGTTCGAACCCATGTCAGAAACATTAAAAATAAACACTGGACAACTCACGTGGTGCGCTTTTTGTCAACAACATTTTGAGTCGATAAAGTAGATCTGTCAGTCTTTCATGCAACCACCAGAGAGACGTTCCTTTTTAATTGGTGACCAAATATTCGTAACTTTTTGTATTGTTTTCGTACAATGTACGAATGTTCTTTCTGTGTCAACAAAAGCTTCGTGCTTTTGACAGTTGCGCGTGTGCCATTTATTACGATTGTATCTTCATAAAAAGAACAAATCAGTTTCGTTGCAGAAAACAACAAATGGATTTGTAAGTATTACCTTCGATTTTGTAATATAAACTAAAATTAACTTTCAGTGTACGTGGAGTTAGTGGTCCAGCGTTTTTTTTAATGTGTCTGACATGGGATTTGAACCTGTATTTTTGGAAAGCACTGATACTGGATCCGTGGTTGATCTCACTAAGCCGTGGTGACTTTAACTCTCAACAGCGCTTTAATTTTTATTTTAGCATGAATAAATTATTCACTCCTATCCCAGCAGCAACATCGGGCGATAGAATAGATTGGCTCGGGATTGGCTTGTCTTGACGAAATTAATTTTGTAAACTATACAATAATGTGTAATGATAGCATTTCACCAGATAAAAAGCAATATGAAAGTTCCATACAATATGCGAGACATTTGTTTCATGAACAAAATCCATGTTTACGAAGCAAGTGGAAGCTATTTTACGAAAATAAATTTTCATTGTATATTTTGACAACATTTTTTGGTTTGATTGGAAACATGTTTTATGTCTATGGACGAAATGGAGACAATACAGGACGATGATGATGATCGACCCATGGTCTTATTTAACAATGATTGTGTTGTTATTAACATTTTTCGTGGTCCAAACAAACAAAAGAAGAAATATTGACCAACAAGTCTGTGCCACAAAAGGAGGAAACAAACGAAAGTGCTTAGAAATATCATAAGGTTAAATGTTTGGAAACTTCCCTTGGACCTCCCAAGACTACATGATATTCCAGACAATTAAATTATCGCTTAGACATATTCAATGAAAGAGCTTTCTTAAATTTATGATTGACCAACTATTGATACGTTGTGGATGCGTTTGCTTAAATTTGACAGTTTTTACATAGGTTTTCGGTCAAAGTTACGTCAACGGAACGTGACCCTTTAGTATAAATCGTTTTCACGTTACATACACGACACAGTATCCTAAAAAATGGTTATAGAAAACTGAGATGATCTTTTTTTGCACGTCCACAAAATGTGTTTGATGTATTTGAAACACGGCTCTCCTACACAGCTACAATAATTAATTGTAACAAGCGCATAAAATTTCCCTTTGATTAATTCCAAGCCAAAGGATGCGTGGACAACTCATGCGCAATACAACTATGTTTGCAATCTTTCATACAACAGGCTAAATTCAGGACTTATGTGGCTTGAATTTATATGCAATATCAATATATTCTCTGCCAAATCTAGCATTCCCTTCATATGATTTGAATAACGCAGAAAATTCAATTTTTAATGGCATACGAAAACGCTTCATTTCTTGTTCTAGTATAAACGCGTTATCAATTAATAACGATAATATTGTCATTTATCGTTCAAGTAATTTTAAATTTCCAACCAGCAACCTTGTTGTTTTCGATTACCACGACTCCGACGAGTGACTCCGGGCATACTTTAACAGCAAATTAATACTTCCATGATTAAAAAATGCATCATCAAATATTCACCACACCCTCGTCTACAGAATTCATACCGTTCAGGAAATTTTCGCTACCAACCTGTTTCATCTGCCATTGTTTGTCAGTATTAAACCATACCGTACACTAGGTAAACAAACCCTCGTCCCCAAACAGTTCCTATCACATCGTCAAACAACAACAAAAAAAAAACTTTCCAACACTCTCTATTCTGTCGAACAGCCAACGGAAGGAACTCCTTCCACTGGGTACAATTCTCCGTAGCTATGAAAACTGAAACAAATGAAACTTCGGTCCTAAATTTGCCACTTGGACAAACTTTCCCGTACTGACGAAGCTGGGAAAATGGTCGCTTAGAGTAAACATCAAGGCAAACCATCAAATCTGGGAAAAAGGCTCGTAGTACCTATTCTCTGTACAACCGAAAAATGGGGGGATAAAACCTGGCTTTGAATCGTCTTCCTTCTGTGTTTGGTCTTGTTAGCCAAGCTTCCATTCACGAGATCTTATGCGCACACTTTTGTTTGTTTCGACACTTCCACTGAAATATAATATTAAAGTTTAAACTCTCTGCCCCCGAACAGGACCACTAAGTGTCCTGTCTTTCTCTTTGCACGAGGTGATAAAAAATAATCAAACCAGCAGGTGGTGGCAGCAGGACTGCATCGCTCTTAAATTTAACTGTTTCTAAAATATTCCTGTGCCGCTTGGATTTCTATTCAAGCAAGAGTATGAGCCACGTACATGTTTCATCATTAGGATTTTCGGGATAGTCGTACAATCCACCGCGCGGCTCCATGTTCCTCGATGCATTGAAGGTAACGCAAGCATATTACTGGGCCGTGTGATGTGAAAGGGAGGAAATGCCAAAATTAGAGAACTTTGCCAACGACATACACACAATGCCCGCCTCAATTAACTGGCATGGATTACTTACTCGAACTTTGCCGAGCCTTTTTCAACGAGCGACGTTCATTTTCTGGACAGCTGCTGTAGCTGGAGTATGCACATCAGTTGATTATGGCCCCGGAAAAATTATGCCATTAGATGTGACGTTGTGACACTTCCCCGAGAAAAGATATGGAAAAAAGCGGTACACTAGACTATCCATTAGTGAAACACAGTTGCGAAGACTGGAGTTGTCATTAGTGTACCATAATGAGGGGTTCAAGAGCATTATTAACACTCGGGCGGAAAAGGCACCCTCTTATGTTTCTTCCGCAGACTGTATATGTTTCTTCCGTAATTGAAGCAGAACCATACTTCATACTATAATCTGTAATCTGTGTGTATTAGTTTTTGATGTTATTAATTTATTTCGCCCTTCAAAATGTGTGCTGGTATTGAAATTTGATTCCATAATTACAGGAATGGTCAAAAATGATAATGATGCTCCACTAAATTCCTGTTGTAATTTTTTAAATATACTTAGTACGAGGCTGTTTCCTTCTGATTTTCATGATCAACGTGTGTAAACATTAGATATATTTTTTTCAATATGGTAAAGGTCGCAATGATATGAAAATGGCCACCATCATCATTGATTTCCATTGCCACTTCGGATGTATGAAGACACAAATCTAAAAGGCTCAGAATGATAGAAGTTTATGCTTATTAGATTTTTGATCATCTAAAACTTTGCCCAATATCGTTTTCAGCCAATCAAATGAAATAGTTATTAAATAATTACGTGATGGATAATACGTGTGGATAATGACTTGAGCAGGTGGCTGCTTAATCAGCTACACTGTATTGTTTAGTATGACATAGTGGTATAATGGATAACCACACGCCAGAAGCACCAAATTTTCCTGCAGTGGATTGAGCTAGATTATAATTATATTAAGAATAGTTGAACCCGGTGCGAGCGCTGCTACGCTTGCAACTAAATGAAGGAAAATTTAATGTAACTGGCACGTTTATTGTTGTTTTTCGGAATGAGTTTTTTTCTTGACTAAAAAGGGGTTCAAACCTATATCAGAACATTCTTCTTTCACGAGAAATACAAGTTTTTGTTTTAGTTACCTGGATAGTTCTCATGTTTGGTTGAAATTTGTGTTTAATTTGTATGGGAGCCCACCTTACGAGAGAGGAGAGGGGACTCAATTTATCATACAGTCATTGGCTTCCCCACATGCCAAATTTGTTTCGAGTTTTGAGTTATGCAGAAATTTGGAGAATCCCCCCCCCCCCCCCCTTAAAGAAAGGGAAAGGTTTTGAACTACCATAGAAATATTTCTCGCCTCCAAAACCCCTCCACATACCAAAGTTGGTTCCATTTGCTTGAGTTGTCCAAGTTTACATTTGTATGAGAGCCAAATCCAGAGATGGGAGGGGTCTCTAACTATCATAAGATCCATACAAAATTAGCGCTGATCGGTTCAGTAGTTTTCGAGTCTTTTAGGTTCAGATAGACAGACAGAAATTCATTTTAATATTTATAGATAGATACACAGTTTGAAAGAAACATATAATTTGCTGCATTTGAATGCACATAAATGGAATGCTAGGCATTGGCATTTATGTGATATTTCTCTTAAATTTAAGCCAAATATTGCCAGAATCTAGTCTGTTGTTTGAAAGATTGCAAGCGATTTCGTTGTAAGCGCTTGCTTTGGCTTACAAGTGTTTGAGGGGAAATTTAAGGCGTCTGTTAAAATTCACCTTTTTTCTGAGTACACTAAGGTTTTTTTTACACGATATGTTTTCGGCTATAACTCCAGAACGAAACAACTTATCGACCTAATTCGAATCACGTTTTACGTTTTGGCAAAAAGTAATCACATGGCAGTTTTTCAAAAACTTAATAATTTTTTATGTAAATACTCAAAATTTTAAAAACTGTTTTTCGACCATTGCAGGGAAAGGAAACGCATACAAACTAAATCGGAGCAATATAAAATGTTTAAGCATGTGAATTTATCAACTTTATTTAGTCGTTTTTTTACACGGTTATATACTAAAAGTGGAACGTATCCCCCGTGTAAAAAAAACCTTTGTGTACTAGCAACTGTAAAGATACATAAATTTTATTCTCCACTCTCTCAGTTTTTTCTAAAAAGTACACAGATAAAAAGAAACAGTGAATTTTCTTCGTTATCTAATGCACATACAGGGAATGCTAGATTTGGCAGAAAATAATGGGATATTTTATGTAAATTTAAGCCAGATAACGCCTGAATCAAGCCTGTTGTATGAAAAATTGCAAACATTGTTGTATGGTTTATCAAAGACTACAACCAATTGCGTTGTTTAGGCTTCCTTTGGCTTGGATTTAAATGAGGGGAAATCTTACGCGCTTGTTAAAATTAATTATTTTTATCTGTGTAATTTTCAGCAAATTGTCTATGCGCATCAGGATAAAATTTTGAAATCAGATTACGGTATGAGTGTCTTGTAATAATTCCCGCAATAAGTAGTACACAGATAAAAAAGAAACATTAAATTTTCTGCGTTATCTAATGCACATAAAGGGAATGGTAGATTTGACAGAAAATAATGGGATATTTCGTGTAAATTAAAGCCAAATAACGCCTGAATCTAGCTTGTTGCATGGAAGAAGGTTAACATTGTTGTATGGCATATGAAAAATTGCAAACAATTTCGTTGTTTACGCCTCCGTTGGCTTAGAATTCAACGAGGGGAAATTTTACGCGCTTGTTAAAATTAATTATTTTTTTCTGTGTAAGTATCTGAAACTTAGTTAAGGGAATAAAACCGATTTCTCGTGGTCGTCTCGAGGTTAATTGGAATAACCATTTTATGGATGGGAAAATTGAGGTGGGAATATCAGACACAGTTTATTAAAAAATAGTTTTCTGAATCTAGAACTTCGAATTATAATACAAGTTAATAAACGTGAAGATAACCCGAAGTCAGCATAACTGAATGTTTTAAAATAATAGAAACTTAATAGACATCTAATTTGAAATCGTTTGATCACTGTTTGATCTTGCAACTGTTGCAAGGAATATTTCAAAATCTTCATAAGTGTATTATTACATGTTTGATGCTTTAGGTATTCATGACGATCCGTACTCCATACTGTTAACCCAATTGTCTACACAGATTACAAGAAACATTGAATTTTCTGCGTTATATAATGCACATACAGAGAATGCTAAAATTTGCACGGTTTTGTGCGTTAAATTTCCCCTTGTTTAATTTCAAGCCAAAGGAGACTTAAACAACGAAATTGTTTGCAATCTTTCATGCAACAGGCTAGATTGAGGCGTCATCTGGCTTAGATTTACAAGAAATATCCCATTATTTTCTGCCAAATCTAGCATTCCCTGTATGCGCATTATATAACGCAGAAAATTAAATGTTTCTTTCAATCTGTGTTGGGTAAATATACAAGTATTGGCCATTGTTTACTAGTTAGACCACCCTTCAGAAAAACATGCAATTTAATACCTTCGTACATTTTGCGAGAGAAATGTTTTCTTACATCGACCTTCAGGACTGACATCAAGAGTCTTAACACCATTCAAGATCTCCAACCATGACAATTCAAGTGTCAAAATATGGCTAATCTTGAAAGCTCGAAAAAGTAGTGTGAATTTCTGTTTAATATCATCCACATGAATGGAGCGTCACAAAACTTACAAATGAACATTATCAATCGTGTAAATTTCTGGGACATTCCATTCATTGTGGATGATGTTGTAAACAAAGGCTTGTCTTTATTACAACTATTTTATGCAAGTTGCTACTTCGTGTGGAAGGAAATGCTTCGATATTTACATCAAAATGAAAATTCAGATTTTTTTCTGCACAGATAAAAAGAAACATTGAATTTTTTGCGTAATCTAATGCACATAAAAGGAAGCTAGATTTGACAGAAATAACTGGGATATTTCGTGTAAATTAGAGCTGGCTATCGCCTCTATTGTATGAAAGATTTCCATTAATATTGTATGGAGTATGAAAAATTGCAAACAAAACCGTTGTTCATGCTTGCATGGTTTGGAATTAAACGAGGGGAAATTTTACGTGCTTCTTAAAATGCATTTTTTTTGTATATAAGAATATGGCCACTTTTACGACCACTCCCTTCCTTCCTTTGGACACTCAGACGCTCCTTGAAGGTTCTTATTACACGAGACACAGTTGTATTTGCAATTCCAAGCCTTTTAGCAATCCACCGGTGGGACGCCCCTGGATTTTGATTGTGAGTGCACAAAATTTTCTCACGGACAATTTCTTGTTTCGATGACATGACTGGAACTACTGAATGTATAACTATGAAACTTGGCAGATGAAAATAATACACTATGGATAAGATTTCTAGGTTTTTTACTCATACGATTCAAAAGTTACAGAAGATTTTCTGTGTGCCATTTTTATCGAATACACCCTTTAGTGTGATAACTGTGATACCCAGATTGATTGCTAGCAATTGCGAGCAATAAATGAGCATATAGTTGTGTTTAGTAGCAGAAAAATACTGACTCAACACTAGAATTGCTCAATCTATTATAATCTAATGATAACCCACAATATATATGAATCTTACAGAACGATTAGTAGAACTAATCCGTATTTATTATTTTTAGATCACAAAAAAAAATTCACAGACCCGTAAAATTTACCCACAGATTTGTAAAAAATTATTACAATTGCCAGATAAAGTAACCGTAAACGACGAAGTTGTTTGCAATCTTTCATACAACTGATCTGATTTCGGTGATATCTCCCAGATATTTTTTCTAGTAAGATTTAAGAAGCATTGAAATAGTGAAGGACGCTAGCATACTTCAATCGTACTTCTTGTCCTATTTTAATCTAGAGTCTGTGTATAAAGAGTAACAGTAAAACTAGCAACCCGGTAAATAGTAATAATGATAACATCTTTGATTTCGGCAACCTGCATTTTTGTGTTTACTTGGCATGACTTCACCATAAGCAGAATATCTGAAAGTTGAATCGCTGGACGGAGAGTGGAAAATTAATTTTGTCTTGAAATTCGAGCACTGAACAAATGTTAAGAAACAATGCGTTTTCGGTTTCTGACGAGTGCAAAGTTTAAAAAATAAAATGTTCCGCTGTGTTTTGCAAGAACCAACAAAAACACAATCATAAATTAAGGAACCTGAGGTCTTCCGGTTCTCTAGCGATCCGTAGCAAACAGCAATCCGGTTTTCTAGCAATCTGAAGCAAAAAGCGAAGTAGTTAGCGTGTCACCTTTATTGATGAAGTGTAAGTTCATCTTTTTTATAACGATGAAGATATCATCGAACGTTTAACAAATCATGTAGCACAGGTCCATTTTGTTAGGCTTTGACTATTTTTTAGGATTGCAATGACGATATTTCGGAACTATTTACGTCATCGGAAGTTGGAAGCACTCAACCAAATCAAACCAATTTGCGCTCCCCCTGTAGTTCGCAGGAAACTCTCGCATCAACGAGAACTGTCACGTCTAATAGAAACGCAGAATCATAAGCCCGGTTGTCAAAGCTATTCAGTGTGTCGAAGCCGACGTAAGTATCACACTGCGTTGCAGCCTATCAAGCAATTAAGTCACCTTAAGTGCAACATAAATGCCACTTTTGGCCCAATATACGGCTGCTTTACTGCAATGCTATGATAATGCTTCATCAATGCAATTTTGCATTCGAAATGCTTATTACAAGCTACAAGCATTCAAATAGCATTTGAAATCCAACTTTACAACAGATAGCATTCAAGATGCTGATATGATGCTAGTACTGTGCTTTTAGTATGTAGAATGCAGTTTAGAGTCGATAAACTACATATGTTAATGCTTATTGGTTACCTGGGTAAAACTGAATTCTTTGCTTTTATTTTGTTTTGTTTTTTTTCACATTTATATCCCAATATTTGATGAACATTATTCATATCGATATCAATACTTCCCTCACATGCTAATCCTCAATCAGCAGACTTGTTTATATTTCTTCTTAAATAGCTGGTTTGACAATTCATTAGGTAGGTTTGCCTTCACTTTTGGAACTCTTGGCCAATACACAAGCTCTACTTCAAACGTCCTACAATTCCACTTCCAGTGGTACAACTGATTGACTTGAAATGTCAATATAGCGAGCGATTCATTTCGAATTTTGGCAGTTCGTTAAAAGAAACTTGAAGTGAAACCTGGAATTATTCATTGAAAAATAAGACAGACAAATTTATAGCAGCGGAATCCGGCAACGCCAATCCCGGAGAATGAAAAATTATGTTCTCATTAGTATATTTAATCATTTGTAGTTTGAGCATTGTCTTTAATTAAATGCTCCCTTGACCAAATCCTGTATCCCGTTTGTCGGGCTTGGATGCGGAATAAATCGTGTGCAAAGATCAAGTTCGACATCAAGAAAGCAACAACGCATAAAACCAACCACTTGGGGCGGAAGGACACAGAAGAAATTGCGAATATGTTCAAGCTAAGCGAGACCGACCTACTTCCACTTCTGCTGAAAAAAAAAAACAATTCCCAGACGGTAGTAACCAACCAAATTAGGACGGAGGGTTCTGTCGCAAGAAGGGAAGCACTGCTCACACATAACAAAGGTCGCTGTTGCGGGTGCAAATGTCAGTTGACTGATTTTCAAGTCGTCAAGGCGAACGGATCCTATCTGGGCTGGCTTAAACTTATGGAAATACCCCTGATCTAATGCCGAGCATCTGATAAGCCAACAATTGAAAAGGGCTATCTCATTATGTAATCAACGCTCAGCCGTCTTCTAGCCAATCGCAGGCCACCCACGCAAATCAATGGTTCAGAATGTGGAAATTTTCCCTACATGCTGTGTATTACTTTTATAGATGGCCTGCGATTCACGGGATAAGTCTGAAGCGTTTGTTTAAAGGTGATGGCCCTTTCAATGTGTTTGTCATTAGATAACGCAGAAAATTACATGATTCTTTCATTCAGTGAAGATAAAAGCTGAGATTGAGAACAGGATGCATGACTATCCGAAGGAGCTGCTCAAATAATTCCGGGATGAGGAAATATCGAGCAAACCGTCATTCAAGCTAGTATTTCTCATATACAGTACAGTAAGTACATAAGTTCTCTTTCTAATCTAATCTAATCTAATCTCACACTAATGAAACCAATTCTTGAAAGCATCCTGGAAAATGACAACTTCCTAAAAACATCATTTTTCTTGTCACTGGCCAGGCCAACTGCGTAGCATGTGCCGCAGAATAAGTGTCAGAAATCGCTTTACTACTTCAAATCAAGGAAAGGTAGAAAGCGTGGACCACCCGTACCAAACACTTCCATATAGAACTACATAATGTGATAATTTGTATTTTATCGTTTGGGGCATAGATGCTAGAGAGATCAGTTTATGCTCCTTTTGCCTGTGGGTGGACTTTTGGAATTTAAATCAAGAACCTCGCAATAATTTGCCAAGGTTATAGCGCCTTATCTCGCTCACTGAAATTGGGATTAAAATTTGAAATGTACAGAATAATACATTTAGTTGTATAATAGTCTAATAATACAATATAAAGAACAATCCACACCAATCCATTCAAAACTACGACTGAGGGACTTGGTAAAAATAAGAGTCCATAGATGCACTTCCGGCAACTTTGATTCCACTGATTTCCAAGCTCATCGATTTAGCACCATCCAGGGGAGACCCGGTCCTATACTCAATGATTTTACTACATCCAATCCACTCAACCAATCGTAATGTTTGGTGATATAGCGGACGGATTATTATAATTTGAGATATCTCAATGCAGACGTCTTCCAAATTTGACAGATCGTACCCCATAGCAATATGCTTATAGGCTGACCTGCAGATTTGATGAGCTGATCAACAAGTACATAAGTTCTCTTTCGAAAATTAATTATGTATCAAAATGATACTCTTCTGCTTCGGGTGACTTCTTTGTTAATTTACCATAACATGCGTACATATTGCTTGATGGAAGAGTTAATAATTGATGAAGTTCTTTGGAAAGTTCAACATCTCCCAAAAATCATCAAACTTCAAATCAAACAACAAACAACTCTTATTCACACCTATTATGCGTGGCGATGTACTCTCTTACGAAATGACAATTGTCACCTCATATGGGGCAACTCTCTGTGCAGTTCGAATAAAGAGTTGCCTCACTCTACTCGAATATGCCTGATAGTTTCTCTTTTAATTTTGTAATACAATCATCATAAGAGTGTACCCACTGCATCCAATAAACATACAATCAAGAAGCATATGTTGAATCTCATTACCATCACCATGTTAATGCCTCTCGCTACGTCAATAGCTTTACGGACCATTCTCGTGGAAAACATTTAATTCAAACAACAGAGATGATGATATATGATGTTTCCCTACTGCCCCGTAGGCGCGTCTCCGCCTTGATCCGTTTGCATCGTGCATAAACACATATTTATTTACCCACACCATCGACCCACAGTGCACTGATTCCACACACACGACCCAGCAGCCACAAATCCAACAGTAGTTAGTACAACGGGGATAATTTCTCGTTATGGCCATTAAGCAAAAGAGAAATAACTCTTGCATTATGCACTTGTACCTGCGAGCAACCGCGAGAGGCGGACCCCCGTGCTACACCAACAGTGAGTGAAATTACAGTGGATGGTTTTCATTTTTAACACATCACCATCCCGGGGATGATCCGGGTGAGCACACTGCTCGAGCGAAAGGGCTTCCGATTACCCTTTGGCGTGTGACAGCTGGACGGCAGATTATATACTTCACCGCCATCTGCTTGTTATCACAATTTCAGGCCTTCGGACTACGCCAGTGGATTGCATCTGGTCCAGCGAACCGTCATATGCAGTACACCGGTTGCCCTGGTTGCTCCAAAAGTAATTGAAATAATAAATTAAAGCATTTCCACATCATAAGCAATTAATTTCCTAGTGTCCAAATGCTGGTGTGGATGTGATTCTAGTGCACACTGGACCAGAAAAGGAATCTTGCCGGAAAAAAATACTTGCGGTCTGAGATTGCACCCAATGGAGGAATGCAGGTAACGCAAAATTGAGGTTAAACTTAGTAGACGGCACTTTTTCGAAATGGGTTTTCAAGCTATCTTAGCAAAGTAATTGGCAATAAAAAGATAAGAAAATCGACGATAGTAACGATACTGACCAATTCCAATTCTGCATGGATTTCTCCGAAATATTGGCTTCCTTTGCAAGTTTTCTTATGGAACGCACCGGGTTTGGCGTGCGTGGAAAGCGCGGACGTCCGCTTCCCGGCTTCCGCTGCTTAGGACCATCCTACAGGGACTTTTTTATACGGTAAACTGTTGCCAAATGGCACCCTACCACCTTGGCAATCTCTTTCGGCTTCTTCTGGTCGAACAACAAACTGGTGATCACTTCTTTCGCGAACATTTTGACGAATTTGCAATAATAAAACAAATAGACAGCACTTGAAAGTAAACATAAACAAATACACTTTCGACAAAAACTAGTCACTAGCTACACAAATTAACCTATACTATATCTATACTCAAGTTTGAAAATTTTCGCATTATTTTCTGCCGCACCCTGTACTTATGGAGGCAACTTCGTGTCATCTTCTAAATTTCGAATTAAGAACAATTTTCCTTAGGTTTTTCGACAATAATTTTTCCGACATAGGGTATGTGTCCCTTAACTCAGCCTATTATGCAACCATCGATCACACTTTTTATTATAACTCATAAAGTTTATAAGGTGTAAGCGAGATTCAACTAGTTATACGCTTGCAAAGAAAAGTTTGATAAGACATTTGGTAGTATGTATCACGAAAAGTTACACAACTCTTTTTATAAAGCCAGAAATATTCGAGGGATGTGGATTTAATGTCGGTCTATAGGCACCAAATTGGGTCTATTTTTGGATGCAATCTCGTCCCATTCGATGGATTTATTACTAAAAGCAGTCTTTGTAGGGTTTTTTTTCCTAATTTTATGAATTAAGGCATTGTTAGCAGTACTCGATTTACTAAATACAACATTTCACTAAACAAACTAAAGTAAAACTGCCTCGAAACACTTACGTGATGTTCATATAGGATTCATCAGCCATTTAATAATGAAAACATTATAATTCACTATACAATGATTTTGTCTCTTTGATTTGTGTTTAGATGAGCCACTCGAATATAAACAACCGCAAATCCATGTATTTCCACTTGAAATTTTACCAATAACAACCTTTTTACTACGTTATTGATACAACAGGCCATAATTGGGAACATAGAAAAAAATATGTCCCCAATATTGGGTCTACGATTTTCTGGTAAAATTATTGTTGTTTTAGCTATGTGAACAGTTAGTTTGTAAAGTGTAACTATTTTCTGCACATCCAGACTGCATTACTTGCTTTATCGATTCAATTAAGCCAAATTTAGTTCACTTGAAGATAGTGTGAATCATCTGTTCAGCTTAACCAGTGAAATCATGATGCACCAAAAGTTCAAGAAACCGAAAATTACGCGGAAGTGAACAACTATAAGATGATTAATATTGTCTCAATTGCTTTGGATTACATCGGCCTTCCTAATAGCAACATGATTTTGTTGATTATGGCTAAATTAATGACACATTTGGTACATAGGCCGAATGAAGGAGCTAGGCTAACATTACATCCCCTTACCCTATCATTGACTGCAATACTCGCTTAGTTTTTGCTTGTATTCTATCCACAGCACAACATTCAAAAGATTATAACTTACATTACACAGTTTAGTTTGTTTAGATTAGGATATTCTATTAGGAAAATTTACTGCCACATATTCATGAATTCCCATTGCATATTAACCAATGCCAATATTAACCTATCTAATGAATAAAATAAGCCATAGTTAGGAACATATAAAATCATGTACCCCTTCAATTGATCCTACGGTTTTTTTTAAATCACAATTTATTTTTCCGTATGAAAACTTCGCTTGGAACTTGTGAATATTTTCTGCAGATCTAGAGTATATCACAAACGATGTCGATCAAATTTAGACAGATTAAGAACACTTGAAGATCGTGCTAAAAATCTGTTACCTTGTCATGGCGGGTGTAAAGTTAGGTTAGTCGTTAATTTCGAACAGTTACATCACAATAAACTGACGAAAAAGTTCTCAATAGGGTATTAAAGGGGTATGTAGATTATAACGTTGTTCGATAATAAATATAATAATATACCGGCATTTAATTATTTTTCAATTTTGACAAGCAAAACTATTGAAAAAAAAATCTAAATTTTATGAAAAAATAATGATTTCAAGACAACACCATCTTATTTCACCATGAAACACGCGACAAAAAAACAGACTACCTCAACCAACGACCCATCCATTGATTTCTAGCATACATAAGTTGACATTTATGTCATAATGGGAGCCTCCGTTACTGAAAATTAAGAGCTGTCTTTTTGCATCAATGTCACTTTGTGAAACTGCATGGCGGTTTGTGAAAATTAAAAATGATTACATTTTTCTTGTTTAAAAATCGTGAAAAAATAGTTGAGATTCATAAAAAAATATTTTTGTGCTAGGAAGAATAGAAAAAACATTTTTTTTTTAAATTAAAACCCCCTATTGCTTAAGAACAAGTTGATCGCCATGTTTTAATCGTTTAAGGCTTGTTCGCGACAAAATCTGGACAGATTAAATTTGGAATAAAACAAATTTGCTGTTATTTTAATCCAAGATGCGTTTTTTATTCATTTAATTGTGCATCATTAGTCATCTTAAAACTAATTACAGTTACTTAATCAAGCTCCTTGAAGAAACTACAAACTTTCGAGTTTACTCCAGCCTTTAGGGTCTGTGCAGAATTCTCTGCAACCGATTCAGCTGCTTATGTCCAAGATTTTCGAAATTTTTCTATAGTCGTAGCTTGTTATTTATATTGTGAGAGAGTTCTCTCTTCACGAGACCCCAATACCGCTCGATAGGTGGCAACTCCGGGCAGTTAGGTGGATTTACCTTTTTCTGTACAACATGGACTCCATTCGCTTTATATCATGCTAATACATCTTTGGTGTAGTGACAAGATGGCAAATCATGTCAAAATAGCGAGGGAGCGTCATGGCTGTGTAGGAATGGTAACAATCGCTTCTTTAGGCATTCTTCACGGTATAGCTTTCGACCACAGCTGCATATTGCCTGTCAAACGATATATTGTTTGGGAAACTTGGCCTTTTTCTTCATCCTGAAATGCTCTTCTACGCAGTACCGTTGCATGGCAGTATAATAAGACATACCGGGAAGCTGCTTAAAGTCTTACAGCACGTAAGTTTCATCGTCCATTATCACACAGGAAAACATCAACTACAACTTGCGAACCCGGGTTTGAGCCGTCACATTCTGTATATCATTACGGTTCGGTACAGTTTTCACCTTGAACGACTTCATACCTTTTCTGGTCTCTTCCGCATTGTTTGCTTCACCTTCGCGTCCTTTTGGTGATTCCTGAGATCCGTTTTTGTTCCGCTCCCAGCCTTCCTGGCTGTTGTTCAACGTGTATCGAAAAACTTAAGAACGTTACGGACAGCGCTTGCAGGAAAACCAAGCTTTTTCTTATCAAGTTTTCTTACTGACAGATCCGGATTTTCATTGCGACCGCACATAATCGCTTTTCGCACTTGCTCTTCGTTCGACGCCATCTTCGATCAAAAAGCTTGTAGTATCAGCAAACATTGATTTTACTCAATCAACAGACATACGTTCATCAGCCTGCGAAATATTTCACGCGTTGATGAAGTATTTCCAGAGATATACATATTTAGGGCTGTCCAGATTTTGTCGCGAACAAGCCTTATTTGTCAATTATCGCTGAATTAATGGCATATTTGATACTTAGGTCGAATGAAGGGGCTAGGCTAACATTACATCCCCGATCCCTAAGGTTTGCCCATTTTACGGTCGCAATAATCGTCCTACCGAGAGGACTATTGTGGTAAATTTGGTAAATAAATTCGAGGAAATTTGTTCAGTGAATGCTCAACCACGCATGTCAGCGGAACGAAATGTCTGCCGAGAACATCGCCACTGTATGCGAAATTGAGCAGGAAACTCGTGGCAGTCGATTCCGCAAGAACAAGAACTCGGCCACTCGCAGACTTCAACTTGGTGAATTCTGCATAGAGGCTTGGGTCTGCATCCATACAAGATCTAATTGACCCAGGAGATCAAGCTTAACGATCATAGACATTGCCGTGTGTTCGCTGATTGGGTTTTGGAGCAGTTGGACAAAGACCCCGATTTAGTCCGAAAAACCAGTGACGAGGTCCATTTCTGGATGAACCGGTATGTCAAAAAGCAGAATTGTTGAATTTGGGACTAGGCCAATCCACAAGAGGTCTACCTAGAGGTACTTTTTGGTGTGCATTTTGGGCAGGTGGCGTCATCGGTTCACTACTCCGAAATCGACACTGAACATGTTTTCCGACAGAACAATCAATATTCTGCATGAGAGATTTCCAGGCATGATTATTTCGCGTGGATGCGATGCCACTTGGCCACCACTTGACTTTTTCTTGTGTGGTTCCCTAGTAGCACATTTGTTGCCATTCAGTTGAGATAACATATATATGACTTGCTAGGTCATAATCAAGTTATTAAAACTAATTATGAGCAATGTGTGCTACTTGGGTTATGTTGAGTCGCAGGTCTATGCCAATAAGCCGCAAACCACGAATGCTCTCAAAGCCAACATTACTCAAGCCGTCAACGAGACTCAGCCCGATCTGTGCGCTAGAGTCATGGAAAGCTTGACCCCTGGATACACGCCACCGAGCTATGCCAAGGCGGTCATTTGAACGTGGTCAGATTCGATACATGAGTTTGTTTTATTGACCTTTGAAGATAGGAAAAACACTTAATGGAAAACCCATTAGAAAGGAACAGCACAAAATTAGTCCGCAAAGATGGTGTTGCCATTCCTCAAATGTCCCATAAAGTGCTCCGACTTGTTGGTACTGGGATATTTACAACGCCACCTACCGGTTCATACAGAAGCTGTGTTCTTTTTTATACATTTTGAATTAAACGAGCGGCATAGTGAGTAAAAGTTAACCAGAGCCTCAAAGTAGCAAAGCAAATAAGTAACTGTGTGATTTGCATGGTACTCGAATAAAAATTTAAACTGCTTCTTTTAAATCCAAAAATTTTAATTATACCGCATTTTATCTCGAAGATATTTTCAGGAGTATTTTCATTTGAATCGCATTTTGAGTAATTGTTAACATTTAAGGCTTATTTGTGTTATTTAAAAAAATTAATTCAAAAAGTCATGTTTTTGTTTTTCAAATATCATGGAATCTTTTATTTTTAATATCAAGATTTGTCTTGAAAAAGATTTATTTGGTCAAATCTCATCGATTGAAATTATGAAAAGTGTTCATGAACACAAAGAACATGAATTTCAGACAAAATTCGTATACCTCAGTTTTTTGAAAAGATAAAAAAAAACTTACGACCTACAACTTTTCCGTAAACAACAAAGTTTCAGCGTGCGGAATGAAAACGCCATCTTTGCAGCCAAATTCATAACTACTCCTAGCCAAGCAACACCGCTTGTTATTAAGAAATTGGACAAACAAATACAAATAATCAAAAAAGTTTTCAAAACGTTACTAAACATTTTTATACGACATAAGAAACGCAAAAAAAATGGTTCCTAGTTAAACAGAACAAGCTAAAAATTTCTCCAAAAAATAAATCATCTTAAAGCATGGGATTCAAACATTAATCCTTAACATGATAGACTTGTAGCTGCCAAACCTATCACGTTAGAAACCTAAAGAAAACCATAAAACTTTAATGAATATACGTTAACTCTTTAACTTGTACGCATTTTTTTTCAGCTAGATTCCATTCCTGGCCCAGTGTGTATCTACAATAGAATCAACTGTGTCCTGTTTCAATTGAAATACTGAATGATCAGACTAGATGCTCGCTTTGTTATACTGAAATCATAAATGAAAAAGAATGGCAATAAACTGACGAAGGGTTGGTCGGCTGTCCGCTACGAGAGTCTGCCATATTCTTGTTTCTCGCAGTTGGTGTAGAGAGCAAATGGATTGCCTGTGAATTGAATTCGAAAACACCATCGTCGCACTCATTTGCTCCAGAAATGGCATTAATTTGCCATCTTGAGAAAAACTAAGGGTCGCATTCGATCTGTCAGTACGGACGGAAGTTTTTCCGTATGAACGCCGAAAACAACCGTTTCGACTTGGTTCTGCAACGACGCACCTGAATGTATCCGCCTACGGCAAGTGTGACCCTCATTATTTATTCTAATAGAATTCGTTCATTATTCATTTCCGGCCGAGATTGGGTTTGTCAATTTTTTCAGAGCATTTTTTTTGCTTTTAAAGTTGTGAAGTAACTCGAGCAAAAACCTGTCCATAATTAAAAAAGATAAAAAGATTTAAACACAAGTTTCATTAGTTGTGATTCATCGTGTGATACGATAAAAAATAATTTGACAACTGGATCTGAAGCACTGTGTTTACGTTCACTTTTAGTCCTGAAAAGCTGGAGTGTTTGTCATTAGATTTTACTCGCGGATTTCTCTCGCGTGAACCGGCTTAGGGAGACATTTTCCGTAATATACATAATTGAACAACCAACAGCAGTTCATAGGTATGGATATTCAAGGTAAAGGTATTTTAAATTGGTCTGTAAGATTAATAACAGTTTGTATGGGCTCAGGGCATTTTCAGCGGTGGTCTAATTTTGGAACAGTTGTATACGTATTTTATATGTATTGTAACCCTACAATAGAATCTATAGTTTGAACAATTAATAGTATTTTTCATAACGATAACATAAAAATAGGATTTATGGTTTCCACAATAGAATTTTATGCTAATTAAGGCAGCGTAAATAGAAAACGGGGGTGGTAATGTATCTTAACAATGAAAAATCATTTTTATCCAAACTAATGTAAGTTAATTACTATTAATTAACAAAGATTGGTTTGACCAAATAATTTATACTACCAGTAGTGCGTCGTTAGCAGGCGACGAGGAATAATTGCTCTTTCGTTTGATTAAAGGTGAGTGTATGAATGAAAGCATTTCATTTAAACAATATTAGATAAGGCTGATTTGTAATTTGGCAGTGGTAAAACAAGAGTCGAAACGAAGAGGGTCACGTCCTGGAAGACGCCCCAACGTCGACCGTGATTTACGTTTCGCACATCAGAAGCTCTTCCAGAACTACTTTAGCGACATGCCAACCTACGAGGAGAAGCACTTTCTGCGCCATCTGATGACTTTTTCCAGTCGGCCTGAGACCGTAACAAAAGTTCAGTGTAGCCTTACGGATGTTAGCTAGTTCTCTCGATGAAAATATGAGGATTGGGAAGTCAACCTGCTGACACTGAGGATATTTTTGCAAAGCTATCCTGAAGACTTACGGCCCGCAGTATTTGCTTCTCCCAACACCGGAAGAGGTGAAGGAACTGATAAATGAAAATGCTTCTCAAAAGTTCGAAAAAAATTGCATAAATTCAGTGAACTTCCCAGAAATTTAGGGAACTTATCAGAAGCTCAGGATACTTCTAAGAACTTCAAGAATCTTCTCAGAAGTTCAGGGAACTTTCCAGAAGATCAAATAAATTCTCAGAAGTTTAGGGTACATCTCAGAAGGTCAGGCAACTTCCCTGAAATTCAGGGTATTTCTCAGAAATTCAGGGAATATTCGATAATCCAGGGAGCTTTGCATGAATTCAGGGAACATTCCAAAAGTTAAAGAATCTTTTTGAGGAGTTCAGGCAACTATCCAGAAATTTAGGGAGCTTTTCAGAAGTTCAGATAACTTATCAGATTTTTTAGGTATTTCTCAGAAGTTTATAGAACTCACCAAGGCGTTCAGGGAACTCCCTAGAGTTTCAGGCAACTTTTGAAAATTCTGGGAATCTCCAGAAGATTCGAGAACATAGAGAATTCATGAATCTTCTCAAAATTTTGCGGATCTTCCTAGAGCTTCTCAGAATTTCATGAAACTTCCCAAAAGTATAGAGAACTTCTAAGAAGTACAGGGAACTTGTAGGAGTTCAAGGAATACTTCTCAGAAATTCAAATTTCGAACTAATCCGAACTCAATCGATTAGAAGTCAATCAAGATTCATTCAAACCCACAATGCGGACATTAGAACTGAGTGAGATGATGCTGTTCTATTGTTTGGGCTGTTCTGACAGAACAGTTGGACAGTGACAGAAAAATAATGATCAAATGATCATATCAATTTATATACATACTTATTTGTTATTGCGAAAAATCATAATAAGCATACCCAAGCAACACATCTCTGTCATAATTGGTTGCAGAAACTTGATTGGGACTTAATTGAGTCACATTGCAGTTACTTTGACTTATTTGCAACAAGCGTGCTTCTAGGGTATAATTCTAAGGTGTGGCCGAGTTAAATTGGAACATGACTATTGCGCATTTTTCGGATATACATTAACAAAATAGTATTCTGATTTAACTAAAATGTTTGACTTTATGTGAACTTTAGAGGGAAAATACAAAAAAAAAAATAATCATCCCGATTTCGAAGAAATTTGCGGACTTTCCCCGGAATACGTTTCATCAACCGGCGAACATTATTCTCATCCATCGTTTTGGCAATCTTATTCTACTTGATTCACAATTCATTGATGCTTTTGACGACACTGCTATTCACCTTCAGCTTCCCCTTCATGATAGCCCGAAATCTCACTTTCGGTCTGAGCTGGGGACGGTTTGGTGGGTTGAGTTCTTTCGGTACAAACTGAATCCTGTTGATTTCATACCACCAAGATCTGGCCAAAACATGACAGGTTCATTATTGGATCTGCTGAATGGCAATATTCTCATTTGGAGACATTCCGTTCTGTACAGCTCTGAATTAAATGTCTTATCAGTGATAAAAACCTGGTCTATCTACCGCAGCTACAGATCAGATGCTTGCCAAATCATGTATTTGTTTGCAAATTTATCTCCAAACACAAATTTGAACATCTCCCCGAGCCGTAGCCAAGTAAAATATTTGTCCCGGTAGCTGTTTGAAATCGGCCTTTACATAGGATTCATCATCCATTGAATTTTGTCAAAACCTGATCGTACAGCTTTCTGGCATTTGGGGATTTTGGATTTTGGCCACATTTTTTTTTTTTTCCAAATCGCGGCCTGAGATGTTGAGGCTTGCCTTAATGTTCTTGATGACTTTGTTCCACGTTGACGGTTGAAAGTACCCGCCCGACGCTTGCTTCGAGGCTAGCGATCCGTCGACAAAGTCTCTCTGTACTTTTTCAAAACACGCGTCATGGTATTTCGGGGAAAACCCAACACTTTAGCAAGTTTTGGCCTAGACCACGAAGAGTTTTCCAAATGATTGCGCACAATTATTGTTCTTCTTTCTTCTTCCATTTGCATTTCTGTGATCATAGCAATCGACATGTTTTGGGTGATAGTTTTCGAGAGCGGATCGGTAAAACTAAGGAGCGGGTTGAGAAAATTGACGTTTGCAGCAAATCGTGAACTGGCCTATTTCATTCCGCCTTCCCACTCATGCACGGAATCGCACTTTATACAATATTGTTAGTTTATGTACAGATTGCGGAGCTGAAGAACACATGTTTATGATCGGAAATCAATCCGCATGCTTGCAATAAGTACCTGCAATTGGGAAGTTTATTCCATGGCTAAGAATTTTTATGAGTTTAATGCTCGTTTCTGAAGGTATGTTCCGATAGATACAAAGTAAGCAGAGGGATCAGCATCTAAATATTGGCAGTTCTAATTATGGATTACATACAGCTTCATCAAATGTCCTAGGTGCTGAATAAACTGCTTAAAACCCGTCTCGTACTCTATATTGTTGGCGTGAAGCAAAGACAATTTTTTCCGATTAAATAACTCCTGGATTTATTATGCAGGGATGTTAAAAAAATCC
>JASCZW010013937.1:0-24166 GCA_034211315.2 Aedes japonicus | reverse complement strand
GCTACGGTCTGCAGGTCATCTACACGATATCGTATCCATGACATTTCGCCAGACCTCGCAGTCGATCGAAAGACGATTAGACCACCTTTGTAACCTTGCCCCGTGCTGTCCTCTACCTTTGTATCAATCCCAAGTAACATTGCCAAAACCATCCAGTGTTATTGAGTTATGTTCTAGTTTTATGCAAGACACTAGAAATCAATTTGGTTTATTATGGCAGCAAGATGCGCCATATAGGTTTTTCAAGAATAAATAAAGCTTCTTTACAACGATTTTAAAACCTTGTCTTCTAAAATTTGTTTACTCCTATAAAAGGTTATATTTTAACTTTATGAACTCGTAAAATGCTGTTTTGAAATGCCGTTTTAGTACTCTTTCGTATAATCTTATTATGGTAAGTTGAAAAATCATCCTAGAACCATTTTGCCTCCAGTAAATGCTATAAAAGGCAAATTGGCATTGAGGGAAGTCTTCAAATGACGAAATAGTTTTATAGTATCCATTGCGAAGATAAATCGGCTTTTTGGAAAACCTGTGATTTCTTGCAATCGCCACATTCAAATATAAGAAAACATTAAAATGTGGAAATACACCAAATTTTAAAGTTAATGCAAATGAACTGTAGATCAGAGACCAATTTCGGCATTCTTTTAGATAACCTTATTTTCAGGCAATTAGGATTGATTTATCGAATACATTTGTTTCAATTAACAATGTTTTTGCTGTCGTAAACTCACATAATTTCCGAGGCGCAATAATTTTCGGCTCTTATCGTGCCAATATTCATCATAAAATTAAATGCGCATATGATTTGGAGCATGATACGCTATAAAAAAACTCAATTTGTTTTGGATATTTTGCCAACAAACAACATTTCCCGCATGGTAAAGTATAGCTGTATTCGATGAAATTTGGACACACAAAATACGTCACCAAAAATTTTCCTTGAGCCCGATTCTGTTCAAACTTTCTGAAAATAAAGTTCTACTAAATAGATAAGTTTTGACAGCATTGGTTTATTGAACCTCTACTCCCAATCCAAATGCCCGCACCTTTGCCTTAACCGCTTTCATCAAATTTTGGGCAATGATAGGACCGACTTGCTTACTTACTTTTAACCACACTTTCTTTAGTTCAAGTTCATTTTCTATCAGTTTTGGAGTTTTAACGAGCTTTGCCTTCATGATTGCCCAAAATTTTTCAATTGGGCGAAGTTCCGGACTCCGGAGTGTTTGGAGGGTTGACGTCTTTTGGTACAAAAACTACATTATCATCTTTGTACCAGTCTAAGACGCGCCGGGCATAGTGGCAAGATGCCAAATCCGGCCAAAACAGTGTCGGGCCATCGTGAGATCTCAAGAAGGGTAGAAGTCGTTTTTGGAGGCATTCGTCCTTGTAGATTTGTCCGTTGACGGTCCCAGTGGTGATGAAGGGCTGACTCATTTGGCCACATCCGCAGATCACTTGCCAGACAAGGATTTTTTTGGCGAATTTCGACAGTTTCTTCTTCCGTACACTCTCCGGAACGGCCAACTTAGAGGTGGCGACGTAGTGTTCCTGTCCTGGCATTTGTTTGGTGTCGGCTTCAATGTAGGTCTCATCGTCCATCATAATGCAGAACGGTTTTGTGAGCCACTCCCTGTACAGTTTTCTTGCACGAGTTTTGGCCACCGAGTTCTGTTTATCATTCCGGTTCGGTGCCTTCTGGACCTTGTACACATGTAATCCAGAACGTTTCATTGTTTTCTGCACAAAAAACTGAAACTTTCGCTTTTTTTCGCAACATTCCTGATAGAAATGTTGGGATAACGCTTAAATTGGTTCAATACCATCCTGGTCTTCTCCGGATTTGATGTGCCACGTTTTTTGCCACTACCATTTTTCCGCTTGATTGTCTTACGGTCCTTGAACGTTTTGATCACATGAGATACGGTTGAATGTGCGATTCCGAGATGTTTTCCGATCCATCGATGAGAAGCGTTTGGGTTTTCGAAGTGAGTGCCCAAAATTCACGAACCTCATTACACAATTGATATCACACAATGAAATGCATTCAGTTAAAATTTCAATAATTTTTACCCACACGCTAAAAAGTTACGAACAATTGCGTGTGTCCAAATTTCATCGAATACAGTCTTTATTATTTACTGTTAAATGATTCAGAGGAGCAGAGAATCGAACAAAGCAAAACAACAAAAAACCAAACACAATATCACAGTGGTTTTTGACAGCTGTGGCCATTTGGCCCTATGCTGGTTTTAATGGCAGCCAAAAGGTTTTATGAAGGTTCTCAAGGGGTGAGACCATCTTACACTAGAACATTTTCAAAATCTTTATGGTCTTATAAAAATTTTAGTAATTTGTTTCCAAACCAACTTTGAAGTGGGCCACTTTGTACACATTTGGGCTTTAAATATGCATAAAGGAGGTGTTGGTGGACAAACTGTTTTGAATGTAGTTTTATCAACAAAGCCGGGAGGAGTGCTATACGGCTAGAATAAAACTAAAATTGTTATTTGGGAATTCGTTTGTTTTTTAAAACCATTTTCACCGGGCTGTCGTTCGAAATTCTTACGACGTGACTATCTCGCCGTAGTCAACCGCTTTTTGCGGTGTGGCCGATGAGAACTATTAATCACACCAATGTTTTCGAGATGTCAGTTTCGTAGTACGGAAAACTTTGCCTGATTCTAGGATTCCTAAGTAGGCACGTTCACCAGTCATTGTGCGTCTCTCTTCTGGTGTCGTATACGGTGGTATTAAATGAGCCCAAATCAGTCTAGCTACCTTTTTCTTTCGTGTATTTTGTCTTCGGCGCATTGAAAGTAAGTTTAATCCTGTTGGCTTCACATTTAAATGTGAAGCACCTTTCAGCCATCGTCTTAATGTTCCGTGAAAAATAAAATAAAATAATATACCTTCAAGTTTTCATTTATCATTGATGAAACCAGAAACATTCATTTCTGATGAATAATTGGTACAAACACATTATTTAGGCCTTAGTTTCCTAAATACGGTGAATGAAACAGATTCTTGCTCATTTTTGCATAATTCTAAATATTGTTTATACAAAGTATCCAACGGAGCAAGCAAAAGAAGCTTTTGAAAGTTTTGACGAACTCCATTTGGCATTTTTAAGGGAATTATTTCGATCAAGGTCTTTGCTCCAGAAATTCAAAAAATTGTCTGAGGTCTGATATTTTCAAAAATGAGTCTACGTGGTTTATGAACAGGCCATCATATTAGTTCAATATCTTGCCTCATAAATGGCGTTGCAGCCTATGTTTGTGAAATGAAGCCGAAGTGTTGCCATCTTCGACAAAGTATCTCATTGTAACATTTGTCATCTTTTGACGAAATCATATTAGTTCCAGATCTCTCAGCAGAGATGGAGCTGTAGTCTATGTTTGTGAAATGAAGTTTGAGAGAGTTGCCGTCTTAGGCATAGTTTTTCAGTATGTCGTCTTTTGTCTTTATTATGATGTCAGGTTTTGACGCAGAGATGACACTGCAGCTTATCTTTGCCAAATGTTGCTTTAGAGGGTAGCCATCTTCGTCAAAGTTGATTGTGCCGCAGAAATTGCGCTGTAATCTATTTTTGAAAATGAAGCTATGGAGAGTGGCCGTCTGCGGCAAAGTTTTTCAGCATGTTAATTATAACTTGAGAGACTTTGCCCAAGACGGCAACTCTCTAGAGATTCATTTGGCAAAGATAGCCTGCAGCGCCATCTCTGCGGTACGATCTGAAAAACATTATAAATTGAAATGTCTTCATTCCACATTTTCAATAACTTTGCTGAAGACAGCAACTCTCTTAAGCCTCATTTGGCAAAGATATACTGCAGCTCTTTCTTTGCGGTGCAATTTCGAACTAATCTGATAAGTGTCTACATTTTACATTTCCAACAATTTTACCGAAGACAGCAACTCTCTAAAGCACCATTTGACAAAAATAGATTGCAGCGCCATCTCTGCAGCAAAATCTGGAGCTATTATGATAATGTCAACATGACTACATTTTAAATTCCAAGGATCATTGCCGAAGACGGCAACATTCCAGAGTTTCATTTGCAAAGATAGACCGCGAGTACTAAAAGAAGGTGGAGTGACAACCAAAAGCGTGGAAGGGAGAGTCACTAGACAAAGGTCCGTAAGAAAATATGAGGTAGATCCAAAAAAGAAAATGAAAAATGACAAGTGAACCGTAAGCGGAACCGGGTGAGGCCCTTATCGTTAAGACCGAGGCGTCAAAGTTCTGAGGTCTTGAAAGAGATGTGAGGGGACACCAATGAGAATGGCAGTATCCGAAGCAGATACGGCTTTAAAAGTGGTAAAGGGGAAATTGGGATGGTCTATATGCCCATACACCCTGCACCAGCCGCCGAAGGCATGTTTTAGATGCCTGGAGTGCGGGAACATTTCCTGAGACTGTGCAGAAGGTGTGGTAGCACAAGCCACAAGGCGCGTGACCGCAAAGAATTCCCCAAATGCTAGACGTATGTTGGGATACTACACGAAAAGCACGTCAAGTGCCCGGCCACTAAGGGTATACCAAAAAACCAAGCGTAGAGCGTAGTTATTTCTGCTTGAAGCCCTGGCACACTTGTTCCCATTCAGTTAAGATAACATAACTATGACTTGCGAAGTCATAATCAAGTTACTACAACTAATTATGATCGTAGTGTGCTACTTGGGATCGAACAACTGGAGGGCTGATGATGACTATACCCATATAGATCATTTGGTGGTTCGTTATTGTATCGTCTACAATTTTAGGCAGCGCGCAGAAGGAAGAGCACCCGCGTTTGTCCGCTGATGGAAGACGTCCTACTTTGATGTAGAGACTTTTAAAGAGGCGCTTGAGAGGGAGCAAGTTTTATGCGAATCCCAGGAACCTTGCAGTGAAAGACTCGTTATGTCACTTACACGAGCGTGCGACGCGACTATGCCTAGGAAGGTCAAACCTCGGAATGGGAGGTCGCCATTCGCCTCCGAAGAACATGCCTCCGCACAAAATGGAGGATGCAGAGGGCGCGATTCGAGGCTGAATGAATAGAGGAGCGTAGAGGGGCACTAGTTGAAGCAAAAGCCACGCTAAAACAGGAAGATTTAGGCCAGCAAGCAAGCCTGCTTTGGGGGCCTGTGTCAAAAGGCCAAAACGGACCCATCGGGTGACCCCTATCAAATAGTAATGGCAAAAAAACAGAGGAACGGCCGCTTCTACTGAGCAATCAGCAGAACTGCTGCATGTGATTGTTGGGGGACTCTTTCCGAAACACGAGTCCGAGTCCCTGACCCACCATGACCAGCATTTCAGTATCCCAGACCATCGCGCTGTTATAGCGATGGAAAGATGGTCGGCCCTGCCAAACATCCGTCACCACGTGGTGTCAGGATCGGGACGTCTTCCCGGATGCCTGGAAAATTCAATATCTAGTATTACTACCGCAAGACAGGGAAACCACCAGGTGTTCCATTGGCATATAAACCTATATGTCTGCTGGACAAGGCGGGTGAAGTGCTTGAGAGGGTAATCCTCAACAGACTGACCAAGTATACGGAAGGTACTGGTGATCTGTCGAACAACCAGTTGGGCTTCCGTAAAGGCAAGTCGACGGTGGGTGCCATTCTGTCCGTCACCAAGATGGCTGAATTGGTAATCCAGCTCAGGAGGCGAGGAGTCCTCTAAGGTGCAGTTGTCACCTTTGACGTGAGAAGCGCGTTCAATAGCGCCAGTTGGGTGGCCATCGTCAACTGGCTCCAATGTTTCCAGGTTTCTGGGTACCTGTACAAGATTCTGGAAAGTTATTTCCAGAATCAGGTAATGGTTTACAACGCAGAGGTGGGCCAGGGCCGGGTCAAGATCACCGCAGGCACCCCGAAAGGGACGATCCTGGGCCCGTTGCCGTGGAACACGGTGAACGACGAGGTATAACGACTCAAATTCCTAAATGGTGTGAAGATCATCGGGTTCGCAGACGACATCACCCTTGAGATATATGGTGAATTCATCGAAGAGGTGAAGCTAACGGCCTCGCACTCTATTGGCATTGTGGAGAGATGGATGAGTTCTAGAAAACTAAAGCTTTCCGATCACAAGACTGAGGTCACCGTGGTTATTTTTTTTCCTTTCTCATCGTTTCAAACTTATTGCTTTCGCAATTAGCTTATTGCTTATTCTCAACTTAGTGTTCTAAATACACTTTCACAGTTATTAATTACGAGCTTTCGATGCCATGTACCATTTTTGCATTAGTATGATTGTGTGGCAAGTACTAGCATACCTTGTGCCCAGGGAGTCGAGACATTTTTCCTTGCTGCTTTGTAACCGCGCCTTTACCGACTGAGCTGAGGGAGGACCCAGTTCACGGTTGTTGCAACGACAAACCGGAGCAACAGGCGACGATTAGTGCAGACAATTGCACAATCATATCAATGAGGTGCCTGAGGTACTTTAATGTGATCCAAATAAATCATAATCAAGTAATAAACACCAATTAGGACAGTTTTGTGTTGATTGGATTATGATCGACGTCAAACTGTCGTTTATCAGCCACGTCGATAACACCTTCTAGAAAGTCTCTATGACTTAATCGGCATTACTCCTTAGTCCTTCCGCATGCATCAAGTCCGCGGGAGTTGATGGAACCGCGGAACATGTGTTAGTTGCATGTCCTCGCTTCGACGGCGCGAGATCCGCCGTAAGCGGTCACGATACGACTCTGGACAACCTTTTCCAGAGCATGTGCCAAGACCGAGACATCTGGGACTCGGCATGCACGGCAGCCTCTTAGATTGTCCTTGATCTTCAACAAAAAATGGCGGAACGACCTGCGGCAGGTCGCAGGGATCAACTAACAACTAAAGATCTAAGTAGTTAGACATAGTAGACACCCTCGTCCTCACACCCTGAGTTTTTTAGGTGCCTGGTTGTGGAATAGTTGCACGTAGATTACGTCTGCGAAAAAGCGGCGAAGGCCATCAACGCGGTAGCCACAATCATGCCAAATAACATCGGACCTAGCGGTAGTTAGCGGCGCCTACTAGGTACCCGAGCAGGAGACAACAACATATGAATACCGAATTTTGACTGGTCTTGGTATTAAAGAGCTCAGATACAGAGGTAAAATACCTAAGCAAAATACCTAAGAATTGCAAGCAAAATATCTCTCGAATAACAAAACTTGTTATTTCGGATACCTAGGAATACGTAAGAGGTACTATTTTAGTACTGTCTTACCTCAATTTGGTATTCGCATAACATTGTTGGAACACTTGTATGGTATATCCTCAGGTATTTTACCTCATAATCTGAGCTCTAAAATACCAAGGCCAGTTGTCAAATTATTCGTTCCTGGTCGGGTAGTCTATCTTAATCGATAATGAGATACGGATGCCTATCCTGGGTAGCAGTGCTCGGAACCAAGAGAAACTGGGTTAAATTGAACAGCAAATTCAGCTATGAATTAGAAGAAAAATTAGTATTCTCCATTTAATTCCAACTACCTTTGCTTATCTTCGACAGATAAGCGTATTTCGTCTACAATGTGCAGACTTCTTCAGTGTCTCGTACTAATAACTCGACTGGTACGAGACACTGAAGAAATCTGCACATTGTAGACGAAATACGCGTATCTGTCGAAGATAAGCAAAGGTAGTTGGAATTAAATGGAGATTACTAATTTTTCTTCTAATTCATAGTTACAAGTATTCCACTAAACAGCTCAAACCCTCTAGGATTCAAGTAAATTCAGGCTCATGGCCATGCGAGACTTCCCGAGTCGATTGCGTTGAAGGTGAGAGCTCAGAGTATAGTCTTGATCAGCTATGTTGTATGGCAGATTACTAGCATTACTTTTCCGCTGACTTTGGCTTGCAATTGATTGGGGCGAAGTTAAACGCGTCTGTTAAAATTTTTATTTATAGAGGGTGTTCCGATCAAAATTCAGTCAAACGGTAATGTGTGGGAGTCAATCAAAGTTGTTTTAAATAAGTCAAATTATTTTTCTTTTTCAAGTAGACAAACATTATTTTGAATATAAAACAATCTTTTTGCACTATATTCTTGTTTTAACGTAGGGTGACTATAGGAACAGTTTGATTAATTTAGCAACACTACCCTGCATAACTCTAACTAAAGTAATCTTCGATAAATTATTGAAACAGTACCCAACATAAGTCAATGCGTCACCTGTCTCCGAGCTATCCTTCCTGAACAATGTCTTTTGATTGACAACGATTCGCTTTTGCCACAAGTCGCCTGGTTCGCGGAATACCCTCCCAACAATCGTCTGCACCGTCAAGCTTCTATCGTTGAATAATTAATGTGATTGGTTTCGATTTTGTTCCCCGTAGTAATTATGAGCCCCTTCCCCTATTCCTGTTCCGATAGATCTCCGCTCCTTCATTCCTTCCCACCATTAATAAAAGTAACGTCGTTGTATCGCGGTGACTATTATCAAATAGATAGACCTCACTCGCAGTCGGAAACCACAGCCTGTGGATCTATTAACAACAACATCAATAGCAGCAGAGGTAGCAACATTTAATAGGTCTCATTTGAGCGGACAGGGGGAATGGGATGTAAGGAGTGTATCGAAAAGTAGTTATAAACATTCGATGCGTTATTACGCATAAACTACTGTATATATTTTTAGCGTGTAAGCGCGATTTGCTTTGTTTACATGTCAAAAATGATTATTCGGTTCATTCATTTCCGTTGATAAAGTTGTATTCAAAATGTCGCGAATTGAATTTGAGACTAAAAAGAAAATTCTGCACACTTGGTGCACCGAAAAAGGGTGTTACTTACAACCAGATTGCGAAAAGAGTAAATGTTCACCCGGCAAGTGTAAAACGCATCATCGAAAAGTTTGGTAAGGAGTGCTCCTCAAGGATTTACTCAAGAAGTGGCTGGAAACCCGGCTCCAGCAACCCTGATTTGGACCAAAAAGTTGTGGATTATATTCAACGGAACAAATCTGCCTCTACTCGCGATCTAGCCAAGAAGTTCAGGACCAGCATCGGAATGATTCAACGAATCAAGCGCAGGAATGACTTGAAGACGTACAAAAAGCAGAAAGTGCCCAAACAAACTCCGGAACAAAAGTCTCGTGCCAAAACCAGGGCTCGAAAGCTGTACAGCTGCATTTTGGACAATGTCGACCAGTGCATTTTGATGGATGACGAAACATACGTTAAAGAAGATTCAAGAACGCTACCGGGGCCGCAGTTTTATACTAAATCTGTTGGGGAACGTGTGCCAACCGCAGATACGACTGTTGCGATGGAGAAATTCGGTCAGAAGGTGCTCATTTGGCAAGCTATTTGCACATGTGGCTTGCGTTCTTCAATTTTCTATACAAAAGGAACTATAAATGCTGAGATTTATCAAAAGCGAATGTTTGAAGAACAGGTTGCTACCATTGTATAGAAAGCACCAGTCCCTCCTCTCTTCTGGCCAGATTTGGCATCGGCACATTACGCCAAATCCACTCTACAGTGGCTGACGGAGAATAACATCAAGTTCGTAGAAAAAGACATCAACCCACCAAACTGTCCCCAGTTGCGACCGATCGAACGCTATTGGGCAATAGTCAAGCGTATATTTAAGAAGGATGGTACAGTGTCCCAAAACATGACCGATTTTAAGAAAAATTGGGCAGCGGCATCCAGGAAGTGCACAAAGGTCACTGTGCAGAATTTGATGGCAGGTGTCAAATCAAAGGTACGGGCATTCTACAGAAATGAACATGATGACTAGTTTTTCCGTTTGGATCTTTGTAAACATGTTAAGCTATAATAAACTGAAATAGTATGTTAATTTTAACCATGTTTTTATGCCTATTTTATTATTTGGAAGTTTATAACTACATTTCGATACACTCCTTATTTAATAGACTTCGACAAAAGTCAGGTCGGTGGATATCCACCCACCCACACGATACGATACGATTTCGAGGATCTGTCGGAGCGTTGGAATGGGAGCGGATAGTATTGATCGATTATACTCGGCTGTTATTATACACAGTTTTTTTGCGGTTACCGAGCGAGAAAGGACACCATCCAACGGGAGTGTTTGAGGTGGGTGACTCCAGCGTGTCGCGTTGCGGTTTCCCATTCAAGCATAAGGGTTTTCGCAAGACGAGTTTGAGAGACAAGTCGATCGTAAACATGAAACGCGTTTACAGCGCTCTTCCCCAGCCACTGGCTGGTGCACAGGGAACAAACGCCACCCTCCTACTAAGAAACCCATGCTTTATTTGTGGGCTATTTCGACTGGAATGGTGAATCGTTTGAAGAATGTGCCGTGTTTTCAGGTTGAGTTTGATTATATTCACATTTCCAATCCGATATCAGCATCGGTTTTCGCCCAAAAATGTTAAGTATGGCACCGTCTTCAATTGCATAGTCCGAAGTTTGAAGACACATCTTCCATATAATGTAGACCCAATAGGCTTATTCCAATGTTTGAACTCAACAGAATCTAAACCAAATATCGCAGAAACTCCTGACCAAACACACTAACACAACGCGATATAAATCTATTCCAGCGTGAAACATCGACGGTGTGACATAGCGGCGCCAAACCAGAGCGAAAAACAACTACAGAACATACGTTTGCTAGAATCTCATTTTTCGTCATTTGGCGTCTGATCCTTCAGGCCTACATAGATGGTGGCGGTTGATAATGGTAATTGAAAGCAAGAAGCGAAACTTTTTCCCAGCTGCTGGTAGCCATCGTCGGAAGTACGATTAAGATTCGTCCCTATGTTTGCTTTCCCAGACCCGTTGAGTTTCTAGGCAGCTTTTTTTTCTCGGGTGCGAGTGACCAATAACACGCACTTCAATTAGTTAGAATCCGGAACGCACTGGTACGAAGAGGGTGAAAAGTTAGGATTTGGAGAAGGTAGAAGGTAAAAGAAGGAAGACAGCTTTCTTTTCGGATGATGCGTCCACACGTGTGGCCGTTGTTCGTCCGAAATGGAGCACTTTTGACCGGAGGGTTGAACAGGAAAACAAGAAACTAGCATGGACGAAAAGTGACGATGCGTGCTAGAAGTCACCATGTAATTGGTGATTGTTTGTTCAATAAGTTGGCATGTACCACTCTTCTTCCTGGTGCAGTTTTTGGTGTGATGCAGTACCGGTAGTGTTGAAGTGTCTAATTGGATCAATTATGTGATCTCATTTGCCAAAGATTAGACGATGATGACTGTAATCAAATCGATCTTAATCTGCCTTCATTGGTGGTCAGTGGATGAACGAGGGTCAGATTGTGGAGTGTTGGAAATAAGTATTAAAATTATTCATTAGCTAAATGAGATAATTAAGTGACCGTGGGAAAACTCTGCTGGCATAATAATGATTTTCCTCTGTTTATTCGAGCACATTATGTGATAAATGCAACTAAACTGGGGATAATTTTATACCATTGAATGATGTATAGGAGATAAAGGGCGATACGGTCAAAATTTGGTCAATATCAACTTGACGTATTTCTTTCAATTTTGCATTTAAAAAACCTGAACACCCCTCATTTTGAAAGTGTGTGTGTGTAGAATGTTGCTCCTATTTTGATTTTGGAATTCACTATTCAGTTGTCAAAATGCCGTCCAAGCAAGAAGAGCAGCGTATCAAAATTTTGCTCGCGCATCGCGAAAATCCGAGCTACTCGCACGCAAAGTTGGCAAAATCGCTAAAAGTTGAAAAATCAACCGTTACAAATGTAATTAAAGTGTTTGGGGAACGTTTGTCGAAAGCCAGGAAGTCTGGATCGGGGGGAAATCGAAAACCGGAAGCCGCTGAGACGACAAAGAGAGTTGCCGGTAGTTTCAAGCGAAACCCTAACCTATCTCTCCGAGATGCCGCAAATAAGCTGGTGTATCGTCTACAACCGTGCATCGAGCCAAAAAACGAGCCGGACTATCGACTTACAAGAAGGTAGTGACTCCAAATCGCAATGATAAACAAAATACGACGGCCAGCGCGATCCCGGAGGCTGTACACGACGATGCTGACGGAGTTTGACTGCGTGGTAATGGACGACGAAACCTACGTCAAAGCCGACTACAAGCAGCTTCCGGGACAGGAGTTTTATACGGCAAAAGGAAGGGGAAAGGTAGCAGATATTTTCAAGCACACGAAACTGTCAAAGTTCGCAAAGAAATATCTGGTCTGGCAAGCTCATCTGTACCTGTGGCTTGAAAAGCAGCATTTTCCTAGCTTCCGGGACTGTCAACCAAGAAATTTACGTGAAAGAGTGTTTGAACAAACGTCTGCTGCCTTTCCTGAAGAAACACGGTTGTTCCGTACTGTTTTGGCCGGATTTGGCATCTTGCCATTACGGTAAAAGGCCATGGAGTGGTACGCCGCCAACAACGTGCAGGTGGTTTCCAAGGACAAGAACCCCTCCCAACACGCCAGAGCTCCGCCCAATTGAGAAATACTGGGCTATTGTCAAGCGGAACCTAAAGAAGACCAAAAAACTGCTAAGGACGAGCAGCAGTTCAAGGCAAACTGGCTTTCTGCGGCGAAGAAGGTGGACAAGGTGGCTGTACAAAATCTGATGGCAGGGGTCAAGCGTAAGGCCCGGCAATTCGGATTTGGAAAAGCGGAAGCCTAACTGAATATTTTTCCTGAATTTTATACTAATTGAACTTGAAAACGAAATTTAATTTGATTTTTTAAGTAAACGATTTCACCGATTTACACGCGTTTTCCCTTGACCAAATTTTGACCGTATCACCCTTTAGCTTGTTTCTTAGAGGTGGTTTTTAACAATCACCCTACTAAAAATATCTCGGTTGTGGTAAAACATACTTTTTGAGAAAATAAGTTAAATCGAGTTAAATGGGCGAGTTAAATCAAAGCAATATCAAACTAAGAAATGTGCTGAGAAGGGTTAACCTGGCGTAGTGGTTAACATCTATACCTCTCACGCCAAAGTCACGAGTTCGAATCTCTCTCCCGGACACGATATACAAATATCCAAAGAGGTGTTTGAGAAAATGCAACGGGAGGTGAATCAGCCCAAGGCAAAACATTTCGATAATCAAGTAATAACAAAAAAGAAACAAATCTATTGAGGATAGCCAGGGCTGGATTTTACCTGGTGGCCATGAACTTTCGAGTTCCCCTTTATGTTTTCCTAACGGATGTTCAATAAAAAATGGGATTTTTTTCAGTCATATGGTAAAAAAAAATGTCACTGAATATTGGAGAAGGGGCTCTGGTCAGCCGTACGACGCAATTTAGTCGCGATGCTCTCACAAGAGCGCTGGATGGAACTGTGAATGGCACTGTTATCTTTTTCCTGGTACACTTGTTTATTGATGGCCAGACTGCTTGACTTGAATCACGGCTTCGAAATCCCTCAGTCCGATATGGCGATATACAGCATAACTTTTTTTTTTTTCTAATTTATGCTTAAACCTATATTTTACTTCGGGGGATGTGGCCGACTGGAATATTAGCTGTCATTTACTGGAATGTGGTAGTTGCGCGCGGTAGTTCTTCGTCATCCACCGGCACTGCGATTTCACGGTCGCTATCTGCTCGTCCGTGTACTCGGGGGACTGAGTCCTTCCGAAACATGATGTCCTCCGTAGTGGCGAACCAGCCCAGGAGGCTGAAAGCCACAATAATAAAGATATAAAAAAAAAAAAAAAAAAATGATGTCCTCCATGTTGAGGGTTTGGCGAATCAAGGTATGGGAGCAGTGATATTTTCGACCAGCGTCACGCAAACTCGTTAAGTCCTTGTTGTCGAACAGCTTTTTAATCGCTTCCTTCTTCTTCCTCGTCATTAACTTCGCCGGACGGCCGCTACCGGCCTTCCGCGTCACGCTCAGAGATGCCAGGATCCGGTAAACTGTACTCACGGGAACGTTTTCGCCTCGAAAGCTGTCTACCGTAAACATTTTTTCCACGATGACCATGCGTTTTGTAAAACCGTTCAACACGCTCGCGGAGTGCTTGCTGTTTTGACGCCATCTTGGATTGAACTGAGCATCCGAGCGAATAGAAACATGCCATCCATTTCTAGGAAGTCCAGGGAGCAATTCTCTTGCAGCGAAAATCATTAGGCTCTTTACTTTAATTACAGAGAGGTATTAAAATCATTCTCATTTTTTATTGAACACCCGTTAAGTTGGTTATGTGCTGCAGAACAGTAAGTGGAACTCTAAAGTAGCCCAAATAACATTTAAAGTATTGTTAACGCTTTCTCAATTTAATTTATACAACCTCAGCTATAAAAATATGTTTCATGATGTTCACCTTCACACAACCATGCACAACCCTAGCCTGACTTGTGCGATATCGCGCTTGAATTTACCTGAAATTGATATCACTTGAATTTAAGCCACACCTCACGTTACCAACATGTGCATTGAATATACTGAAAACATAAAACGATTTTTATTAACTGTTTAAGACGAAGTTGAAAGTTGAAATCATATAAATTTTAAGTCAAATATATGTAAAAATTTGTATCAGTCTAATGTCCATTGAATGGCTTTACTTTCGACCACATGTCCATTCATCTAAAAGTTCTTCTGACGATACGTCCATTTGACTAGATGTCATTCAACCAAACATTATTATATCAATTGTGATTCGACCAAATGTCATGGATATTTTATTTTTTGTGCATATTACATAAAAAGTGAAGCGGGCTTCAAAATGGTGAGTCGCATCATAGCTCTGGTCTCACAAGTTCCTACCTCATGCTTCCACGGGTCAAGAGATGACAAATACTGACAGCTAAGAGTTGCGTACTTAGCTGGAAGTGCAGCCTGGGCACTGTTGTCCTTCTGACTTCAGCTAGATTGAGGAGGTGCGGCTTAAACAGTGTCTGTTCTGGCATCCAATGGTTGAGTAAGAAACGCTGTTTCGCGTCCTAAGGAGGCAATCCCACCAACGCGATGTAGGAAGCGCAACCCCGCCCCGGTAAGGTAGCATGCTGAAATCTTATCCTACCACGAAAAAGGAAGTATTCTTTATACGGTTTATAATTTCAGATCATCCATGGAGTTCCCAAGTATTGTATAGTAATCTGAAATTATTTTTTTCCTTCGTGGCAACGATAATACAGGTCTATCTACAATTGCAGCAGGACCACAATCAGCAGACATGCAGACAGTTCAGATATAATTTTTTGTTATCATTTGGTATTGTAACACACATAACCACGTTATGTTGAGATCGGCTGATTTTTAAAGTTTGTTTTTAGAAGGGGTCATACGACGGATTCTACTGTATATTTTTTTTCCTTCTTACAAACAAATTTAATGATTTAAAAACTAAAATTGTTTATGATCCTTCATTTTCTACTGCACAGATATAAAGAAATATGCATGGGCCTAGTAGGAATCAAGAGTAATCGGAGAATTCAAATTGACTTCTTTTTTTTTGTGGGTTTGTTAAGTTCTCCTTTTTGGGCAGTATTCATAATCATATGAAATTTATTTCGGCTTACTTTTTGCTTAAATTTTCTTTGCAACTCTGCTAGGCTGCCCGGTGATAAACTTTCTTTCATTACATCACTTTAGAAATTTTCGACATTTCAGAGTTTATATCATCTAACTTCGCAGCAGAAGAGGCAAATAGCTGCATTTTATTTTAATATGTGTATTATTCAGTATCTCATAACAACATATTATTTTCATCACATCTCACTGTAATCATAATAAAATTATTTATTAAAAAAAAATAAAAAATAATAATTAAATTTCATATATTTGAAGGTTACAGGAAGTTGATTCCAGTACAGATATTTTATTGCATGGTATCTTGAGGTGTTTTTCTATTAATGCAGTTCATTGGATATAAATAAAATTATGGAATGCTCTCCAATTCTGCTGATGTTTATCCATATGTCATGAATACATACATATTTTTTAATTTTTAATGTTTAATCGAATGTTTTATGTTTTATTTAATTGCAAAATGATCTTCACATTCCAGAGTAACATTCATCTGCCACTAATTGAGCTGTAAAGATGCAACTAGCTGCATGTTATTATCATATGTTATTAATACAGTATTAATTATTTCATCATATTTTTTTAAAATTGCAGGATGACGAATTCCAACTATGACATATTAATTAAATATTCATGTATATTTCATTCCTCTATTACATATGTTAAGTGATGCATTCTAGCAGGGGAGAAAATAGTCACACGTTATAAATTAACTATTCACATCGAAACATGAATAATTATTTCACAAGACAGCCGTAGAACCAATTTTAGGGACACATTTTTTCCTATGTTTCCAACTATGGTCTAATGCATTAACTGCATAGTCAAATGTTCATATTGGTAATGTTTTCAATGGAAATGTAAGGTTTGTTCGCGACAAAATCTGGACACCCCTAAATACGTATATCTTTAGAGATAGTTCATCAACGCGTGAAATATTTCACAGACTGATGAACGTATGTCTGTTCATTGTGTAAAATCAATTATTGGTGATACAACAAGCTTTTAGATCGAAGATGGCGTCGAAAAAAGAACAATTGTGTGCGGTCGCAATGAAAATCCGAATTTATTTCTTTTCAAATTAATATCTGTATTGTAGATTCTTTGAGAGCTGCGATCTGGATTCACTGAGCATATTTCGTTTAAATGAGCTTTAAAAGTGTTTCCAGTAATAACACAGATGGACGTTTGGTTTGAAAGTCTGTTTGTTAATAGGGGATATTTGGGATGGCATATTTGTTTCTACTAATTATTCTCTAATCAGAGAGCGCGTAAAGCATTTTTGACAAGCTAGGACAATAGTCAGCACTTTGTCCCAGCTATTAGAGAAGAGGTGCGCATCGATTCCCTTTTAAGGACTGTATGCTCCTAGCGATTGACAATTGATAATTAAATGCCAAATATCTTCTGTACATCAACTACGGCATTTTCTTCTACCCTTCCCTCCGGCTGTCTCATTTTCTATTTTCTTTTGAAGTCTTCTAAAGGTTGTATGTATTTTTACTCTAGAAAAATCTAGAATCAACCAAGAATCAGTTTGGAAACTTCTCAAAACCACTTAAAAACTAACTTTTTTATACTACTGCAGCATTCAAAAATATCAAAATTTCTATGGAAGCATGGAAGAACTACTCAGGAAGCATCTCGTAACTGCAATGGACGGATTTTAGAATAACTCGGGAAGTAATCTAGGACAATTCAAGACGCATTACTGTACTACTCTGGGGTTTTTATAATAACTATAGATGCTACCCTGGATGTATAAAAAAATCATAGAAAGAATTCCAAAACAACCAAATGCTTTCTAAAGAGTCAACAATTTCCTTACATATTTACTTCCTGTTGTTGATCTGACGCTCCATTAGCACTGTTTCAACCTAGACGTCTATCGGCAATAATAGATGTTGAATTCCGAACCTTGCTGCTGGAACTGTTTGGCTACCGAGATGATGGAGCGAGACATAGACTATTGCGCAAATAGTATTCTGTTTTAACTAAAATGTTCGACTTTAACAATCATTTCGATTTCGAAGAAATTTGCGGACGTTTCCCGGAAATACGTTTCATCAACCGGCGCAAATTATTCTCTTCCATCGTTTTGGCAATCTTATTCCACTTGGTTCTCAATCCATTGATGCTTTTGACGACACTGCCATTTACCTTCAGCTTCCTCTTCATAATAGCCCAACATCTCTCTATCGGTCTGAGCTGGGGACAGTTTGGTAGGTTGAGTTCTTTCGATATAAACTGAATCCCGTTGTAGCACTGTTTTACTGTAATGATAGCTTGCAAGATCTTGCCAAAACGTGACAGGTTCATTGTGGGATCTGATGAATGGCAATATTTGCTTTTGGAGACATTCCGTTCTGTACAGCTCTGAATTAAATGTCTTGTGGTGAAAACCTTGGTCTCCCTACCACAACTACAGATGCTTTGCCAAGTCATGTATTTTTGTGCAAATTTATCTGCAAACTCAAACTTGAACCCCCCGCCGTAGCGAAGTAAAATTTTTGTCCCGGTAGCTGTTTGGAATCGGCCTTAACATAGATTTCATCATCCATTAGGAGACAGCCACTGAATTTTGTCAATACCTGATCATACGGTTTTTAGCACGGATTCTGGCCACATTGTTCTGCTTTTGATCCCTATTTGGCACGTTATGACTTCCTGGAGATCAGTCCGTTACATGGTACTGCGTGGGTCGCGAAACTTTTTGGTCAAATCGCGGTCTGAGATGTTGGGGGTTGCCTTAATGTTCTTGATGACTTGGTTCCGCAGCTTACGGTTGAAAGTTTCTCTGTACTTTTTCAAAACACTTTAGCAAGTTTTGTCCCAGACCCCTAAGGGTTTTCCAAATGAAAGCGAACAATTAGTTTTCGTTTTTCTTCATCCATTTTGTATTTCTCTGAAAAAAGTTCGAACTGCACCGTAAAAAAAAACTTCTGATGTTGTTATTGTTATAAGGAACATATACGATGTCATAGTTTACAAATCCGACCACTGGGGTCGCTGTAAGAATTAAAAATGTTTGTTCCAATACTAAATGGGCCCCACCTATATTAACATATTTTGTAAATTATAACATCATTAAATATCAGCATCTTGTTTTTTTTGTTTTGCTTTAATGCTGACCATTTATCGCGATTCGCAATAAAATTATTTTAAAACTGAAAACGTTCAGGAGAAGTAGTCCTCTTCTTGTTTTCTTAATCATTGGCACAGCGTTACGGGATGTAATGTTAGCCTAGCCCCTTCAATCAGTCTATGTACCAAATATGTCATTTATTCAGCGATGGTCGGCAAAATCATGATAACCGATGTATTCCAAAGCAATAGAGACATTGTTGATCAATTTATAATGATTCACTTTGGCGTTTCCTTAACTTTTAAGTCACCACATCCTCACTGGCTAAGCTGAATAAATTATCTGCATGATCATCTAGTGCTATTTGGCTAAATTGAACCGATAAGCCATGTTATGTAACCTTGATATAAAGAAAATAGTTACACGTTCTAATCTAACTGTTCCCATAGATAAATTACAATTATTTCTCCTTCCCAACTAGTCTGTTGTATTGCGAAGTAAAAATATTGGTATTGGTAACTCTTGCAATGAAAATTTATGAGCATGTGGTTGTATATTTTTTAAACAATATATCAAGAGATTTAACTTAGCAACAAAATTTGTGTACACAGAAAAAAATAATTAATTTTAACAGACGCGTAAAATTTCCGCTCGTTTAATCCCAAGCCACAGGAGGCGTAAACAACGCAATTGGTTGTAGTCTTTGATATGCCATAAAACAATGTTCGTAATCTTTCGTACAAGAGGCTTGATTCAGGCGTTATCTGGCTTAAATTTACATAAAATATCCCATTATTTTCTGCCAAATCTAGCATTCCCTTTATGTGCATTAGAAACGCAGAAAATTCAATGTTTCTTTTTATCTGTGTAGATATAACTGTAACGTTTTCATAATCGAATGGCCTGAAGATTATTTGTGAAAATCATACACAGATATAAAGAAAAACTGAATTTTCAGCGTTATCTAATGCACATAAAGGGAATGCTAGATTTGGCAGAACATAATGGGATATGTCATGTAAATTTAAGCCAGATAACGCCTGAATCGAGCCTGTTGTATGAAAGATTGCAAACAATATCGTTGTTTACGCTCCTTTGGCTTGGAATTACACGAGGGGAAATCTTATACGCTTGTTAAAATTAATTATTTTTTTCTGTGTATAGGTGTTTCGAAGTGGAAGATTTATTTTGTTAAATTTAGGGTTCAGTACAGCGAATACAGCTGACATTGCTTACAGTCATAGTGGAAAGAAACCCCTTACGAAAACTGGACTTAATAATTAATCTAGCGTATGGAACAAAGCTGCATCCATGAGTGGACCCAATTTAGTAAATACAAATCGACACTACATCCTTTCAAACTTTTCTTACGACATACAATCCCTTTCATTCTTTTTAAAATAAGTCTTGTAACTTTTTTTTTGGAAACTTTGATGATGCATACGAAAAATTTATGCTTATTGATTAAATTAATTTGTAAACGTATCATTCATCACAAATAGCGATTCATTTTAAAAAAAAAGAATGATTTTTTTTTATATGAACTTTATATGATAATAAGAACAATTTAATAATTTACCTTCCAAATTTTTTTTCAGACATGTTTTCCTTCTTTTTCGCATTACTACACAAAGGATTTTTTTTGCACGAGGGATACGTCCCACTTTTAGTATGGAACCGTGTATAATAAGACTAAATAGAGTAGATAAATCCGCACCTCAAACATTTTATTTTGCTTCGATTTTGTTTGTATGCGTTACTTTTCCATGCAATGGTCAAAATACAGTTTTTAAAATTTTGAGTATTTACACCAAAAATGGTGAATTTTTCGAAAAACTGCCATATGATTATTTTTTGTCCAACACGTTAAATGTGGTTCAAATTAGGTCGATAAGTTGTTCCGTTCTGGAGCTATCACCGAAAACAAACCGTATAAAAAAGCCGTGCAAAAAAAAAACCTTAGTGTATTTGACCAGCCTCTCTGGGATATTCAACAATTTGTCTTCATTCGATGTTATGTCCATTTGACAATTTGACCATTCAACGCATTGTTCAATCGACCGCTTGTCCCCCTTCTTCTCATCATTCAACTCTATGTTCATTTGACATTTGTTTCTCCAAATATTTTTTTTGCTTTTACTGTGATTTCGATTCTTTAACATTTGTAATTTTTTATTGCTTGGCAAATAAATACAATTCCACCTTTGTTGCAATCTTGCCTCGGCAGCGCACATGTGTCAATCAAGGCCAGTAGCCAGCAAACAACAGCACCTTTCCACTAGACTAATGAACTACAAACATTGTTGTGCTGGTGTTTCCCAGATCGAATCGATTCCACTAGCCAAGATAGACAGTTTAATAATATTAATAATAATAGATTGGAAGAATGTTTCACCCACAGAGGTGTTGTTATATGTATGCATAAAAGTGCACAAAGGTTCGCCATTGTAGAGTATGGTTCAGGTGCACATGGGTGGCATGAACCTGCCAGCAGCAAGCAGTTCGCTTCATTTTGGTTTTGATTGTACTTTTTTTCTGTTTTCATTCCATTTCTCCTGTGCTATCGAATGAGTTGGTTTGAAAAGCGAAGTAAATGTGATGTGCTTTTTTAATTTGTACCCGCCCCAGCCTGGAGAGGGTGAGGTGAGTCTTTGTGTACATTTCATAGCTACATTCTGTTTTTCATTGCAGTGGAGGTAGACACAGGGAGAATGGAAAACGCAAGGAAAGAGTACACCATTCAGTCCTGTAATAGTAGCACGAGCACGTAATCGGTATTTAATTTTAATGAGGGGGCTTCAGAAGTCAATTAATGTAATTTTTCCCTTTTCTGGGGCACATCGCTTTCGTTTCAATGGAAAAATAATTACATTTATTGAATTGATTTTACACGGTTCAATTGTTGTTCCACTGAAACGGTGGCAATCCCAGGGACGTGTTATTCAGTGGATTCCGTGTCGGCAAGAATCCTTGTTGAAATGGAACCATGAAATAGTTATGAAAATAATTTCTTCAAAATTCCCACAGAACAATCAACAGGCTCATTTAGACAGAGCTTTAAAATTTCCTCAACCTAACTGGTTCCAACGTCTTCCAAAAGATCCCAAACCAAAGCGCTGCTGTCAATGACAATAACGATGGTAATGATTATGATGACGATGCTGACGACAGAAGCCATGGCTGAAAAAAAAATGCAAAAAATCCAATCATTGCCATGTTCCCACACCAGCATGGAGAAAAAGGAAAACTCTGCCCTTCCCACCATCACCCCATCGAACACAAGCAACAGCGAAAGCAGAGTAACGAGCACACCGAAGAAGAGGTTGATGATTTCCCCCATTCTCCTCCCACTCATCTACATCGGATTCAGTTTGAAGCTCGACAGGAAAAACACCAGCTCATGTAAAGTTCACATATGAGCTTTTCCTCATTCATCTCCCGTTTTCCCCCCTACTCTGCATACACAATCAAGCGAGATGCGAAGTACATACATACTCGTACGACAGTGGAGGCAGCGTTAAAAAATAGCATCGTGCTCCGTTCTCGGAATATGTATATTTGTGCTCTCCTCACAATCCTGCTTTTCAGCCGTCGAGAAAAATGGAAGGTGGTTGGTTTGCGAAAGATACGAGAAAATGTTTAATATGTATATGTGAATTTAATTTAAATTTAGTTCCATCGCGTACGGGACGCTGAGCTGACTGGTGGGTGGTTGATGGGTGGGTGGGCAAGAATAGAGAAGCAACGGCGTCTTTCCTATTGAAAATGGCGTTCACCAAAAGGGGATGAAGGTGATCGCCCGAGCCGCGTTTTGTGGTAGGGTTGCTGCACAGGACGGGTGTAAACGAGTTGCCGAGATCGTTGGGTGGTGGAACAAAATGATGTTTACTATTGTTGTTGTTGTTGTTGTAGGCGGTCATAGCACTGTGGGCCGAATGGCAACTTATTGGCGTCAATAGTTATATTTTAGAAAGTAGCTTGAGATTATCTTATACTTATTGTTGGGAATAAAAACCCATTAGAGCAGAATAAATAGTGAGAAAAATAACTCGCATCGATAGATTTGTACCACGATTGTTCAAATAATATTTGTCCATTTTTTCTATTTTAATATACTTTTGAATAATAAAGGATTTACGAATTTTTACATTTTCAAATTTAGAGGTTTGTTTGGCTCCAGAATTTGGTTATCAACCGTGAAATCACAATTTGCGAGCTGGATAGTAGCAATTCGAATGCCTGGTAGTGGAGTCAAATTAAATTCGTACGGGCGTTCACACGCTATGCTGTCATAGTGTGTCCTCACTTCGCCCGCCCCGTGGTAGAATACAGGGTGCGGCAGAAAATAATGCGAAAATTTGTTCTATTTCTTCCAAATCCCATTTTCAACTAATTCAAGCAATAATATCAACATTTTCGAGTGCAGTAATCTTTATAAAGTCCTTTTAAACAAATTTATTCAATGTGTTCTCCATTTTTATTAATAACATCCTCGAGCCGACGCCGGAAGCCAGAGCATGCCTTTCGGCCGTAGTCCTCCGACATTGACTGCAATGTGCGTGTTATGGTTGACTTCAGGGTTTTCACTCTAGAATAATCCAACGGATTAAATCTGAACTGCTAGGAGGCCACAAATCCTTCGGCTAAAACTTCATGTTATCGGTCAACCATTGTTGGGTTTGATTGGACGTGTGACACGGCGTTCCATCCTGCTGTAGGACAACGTTTTGGTCCTCGGAGAAGTTGTCCTTCACCTAGGGAAACATTTGGTCCTTTAAAATACCGATATACATTTCGGTATTGATTTTAACTCCACCATCAATGAAAACAGGCGGCATTTTCAAACCATTAGACGCCACCAAGCCAAACATCATGACACCAGCCGGATGTTTGGTTTGAAATTTGAATTTCACTTTTTCCGGAACGTTCTCCATTTTTTGCGGTGAATTGAACCGGTTCGTGTGACTGTTGGCCACAGCATCGATGCTGAAAAGCTTTTCGTCGGAGAACAGGATTGTCATTTTTTCCTTCTTCAACAAGGAAAGCAATCTCTTGAAACGAGTCACTCGTAGTTCCTTGACCCGGTCCGTAATCATCAAAGCCTTCTTTGATGATTCTCCGCATGAATTTCTCCGAAATATTGGCTTCCTTTGCAAGTTTTCTTATGGAACGCACCGGATTGCGAGCAATTTTCGCACGGACCAATTTGATCCCGTTCGGCGTGCGTGCATAGCGCGAACGTCCGCTTCCCGGCTTCCGCTGCTTAGGACCATCCTGCAGGGACTTTTTTATGCGGTAAACTGTTGGCACCCTACCACCTTGGCAATTTCTTTCGGCTTCTTCTGGGCGAGCAACAACCTGGTGATCACTTTTTTCGCGAACATTTTGACGAATTTGCAATAAAACAAATAGAATGTTTGGCTGCAGCACTTGAAAGTAAACATAAACAAATACACGTTCGACAGAAATTAGTCACTAGTTACACGAATTAACCCAATACTAAAGTTTGAACATTTTCGCATTATTTTCTGCCGCACCCTGTATTTCACAGACTCGTGTGTCAGCGCTTCAGTTTGTCGGCTCAAAATTCATGC
>JASCZW010013936.1:0-24153 GCA_034211315.2 Aedes japonicus | reverse complement strand
AAATATATGCATTTTTTTCTAGTGACAATAGAAAATAGAAGTTGATTGATTGATTGATTGATTTATCTTTATTAAAAGGCTTTCAGCCACAGCTAGTTCGGCTCCACACGAGGTATAAGTAACAGGGGGATCGGGAAGGGCCCCTCTATTGCCTTTGGGGTCTGAAGGGACTCCCCTACGAGAGTGATTCGTATCAGGTTTTTTAACTAAAAATTTGTTACAGAGTATTAAGAATTTGTTTTAGGTTTGTCCCTTTTCGAGCATAGGTCGTCATCAGGTTGGTGTTTGTGGTTGCGGAGGGTCCATTTCGTGCGTGGGTCTGGTATCGTATTGACTGTTCGTTGCTCGACATTCAGTATCGTCATCATAATAAGAACGGTCCAGTGTGGTAGTAAAGGTCAACTAAATTGGTTGGTAGTATTTGGTAATTTCCTTAAGCTATATCGGTTGTATAAATCTGCATCTGGAAGCATATCAATGCCGCCTCCCTCGTGGCATCCTCAGAGAGAGCGTCTCTTATACTGCCAGAATGCCCCAAAACTGACGTGGGCTCTCATACTGAGGCAGTTACAAATTAAATGCTCTACTGTGTGCTGAGACGCTGCATATTGGGCAGTTAATGTGGAACGGCCCGTTACCGGAGAGGTTGTGAGAGGCTTTGGTGTGCCCGGAACGTAGTCGCGAAATGATACGCTGGTTCCGATTATCGTGGGGGTCCTCCCAATGGTGGGTAACCCCCTTGACTTTCCTAATAAAAGGGTGCGTGACTGGGCCCATTCGCTTGACCATGCATTGCGAAGTGTACACTTGTTCCATTTTGGTATCAACACCGGGGACCCTGGGGGTGATAAGTCTTCCCGGAAAATAGAAGTTGACTTACCAGATTAGTTCTGTTGTTTCGGAATCCAAGAGACCTCCTTGAGTCCATGTCTGATACAAATGAAACACAGCGTAAACAACGCTGGTGGCACCAAAGTTTTATCGGCAGCTCCCGTAAACATAACGTAAAACGAACTCTTTCCAGTGGTCAAGTACATTCTCTACATGTTTTTGTCCCTTTCTCGCCCGAAACTCTGCCTGTGATTCCGGATCGTCCGTTAAATTGGTCTCGGCGTAATTGAGAAGATTTTGAGGAGGAACATCTCGAACGGTAGTGGCGAGTTTACGCGACCTACTTTTACGCGAGTCATTTCGATTGTTTTGGGACAGTTTAGTGGATAAAGTTTATTTTTTTTTTTGTATCTTTATTGAGTGACTTTCCAGCCTCCTGGGCTGGTTCACCCACTCTTTAGTGGATAATGTTGCTTTGTTACGAGAAAGCAACATTGTTCCAGTGCAGAATGTCGTAGTCAAGGGGTTTCCAACAACATTGATTACTTGTCAGTTCCCCTAAAGTTACTCTGATTACTCGAGTGGTTACAATGATTATTATGATTACTCGTGATCACTCATGACCATTTGATTATTACTTATGATTACATGCGTGATTCTTGATTACTTTAATTATATTGGACATAAGAAATTGTTGTTTACATGACTATTTAGGTTATCTTTATTCACGGTGTTAGTCAAAACCAAATGTCGAACCGTCAAACCAAAACAAAATCACCAAGCAAATTCGCAATTTTCCGTTTACCCAGCCGAGTAAACAAATGTAAATATGTCAACACACGCAAACAGACAGAACGTTTACACCTTAAACAGGCAATTCAAATGTTTCTTAGTTGGTAGTACCACCACAGATAGCGAGCATAGCTGATTCCCTTATATTTGACGTTAGCACACTAACTCTATCTGTTCAGTTTTATCACCCATCACAGTGTGTTCAACAGATGGCGCAGGTGTGATAGTGACGATGATTTGTAGTGCAAAATTTTCAATGTGTTATGTCTGTTTGTCTGTGATATTAGCGTCAGTAAATTGAGATGGGTTGACATAAAAATATAAACATTTTCATGAAAATCTCACGGTGTTAGGCACATTGATAATTGTTTATGTTGCAAATCAAAAGTTTTGCAGAAAAAATGCAAAACTACCAATTTTAAAATGAGTTTTACTTCAGAATGAGACAAAAAGAGATAAACGATTTTTGCTTTGGTCTAGTAGATGGAAGTTTTTACTCTCATTTCACGTATTTCATGTGTGCTAATATTTGCAAATAAGTTAGTAAGTTATCATGAAAAAACGTATTTTTTACGCTTCAACCTGTACAACTTTTTCTGTACAATAATTAGTAACCATCTTATAGCTTCAAAATGTGCGTCTTCCTATGTCCTAAATGTCATTTCCAACAAAGTTTTTCAAATTCAAATTGAAAAAAAGTTTTTTCAAATCCTACCCTAAGAAAAGTAAGAAAAGTTTTTTATACATTGATGAGATTGAAGTTGAGGTTTTTCAGCAACGTTTCATTAAATTAAGTTACCTACAATTCTGTAGGAGTAACAATTCCTCTTAATCATAATAATTAAACGTTGGACCACTCAAACCAAAAGAGAGATCTTATTTCTAAGATTAAATCTTTCAAAGACAGTAGAAAATTTTCGAGTTATCGGTTTTTGTCGCAAAATTTGACTATTCGTACCATAGTGCGTGGGTGTAAAATTTTTCGACAGGTTCGAAGGCGATTTTTCATGGTCAAGATTTTGTTAAATAGGAAATAAGCCAATTACCACCCTGGTCATCTTTGGCCTTTAAAATGTCCTCCGGAGCAACTCGTAATGAGAACTATTCAAATTTTGAACCAAAGTTATGATTTCTCACGCCTTTGCATCATGCGATACCGGGCAATTTGATGCCTCTACTTAGTTCCTTTTACTTCAATAGACCGGATCAGACCCACATAGTTCCAACCCGCAATGGGAACTAAACAATTTTTGCACCAAAATCATGATTTCAACGGCATAAACTTCGTGATTTCTCATTCCCAAGATTGTTTCGGGTCGAAAATAAACCATCGGTGGCCCTCGCAATGTCCACCGGAGAAACCTTTAACGTGGATTATTCAATTTTTGTACCCAAAACATGATTTTCACGCCTAAGTCCTCATGGTGTTTCATGCTCATGATTATTTTTGGTCGAAAATAAACAATTGAACAGTCTGGTCATTGGTGGCCCTCAAAATGTCTTTCAGAGATACCCGTATTATAGAACAAATCAAATTTCATATCAAAACTATGAGTTCGACTGCTCGGCCTTCGTGATTTTTCATGCTTTTTACGATGTTACCAGTGAAATGGATCACTAACTTCCCTAGTCCTCTAGGGTCACCAGATTGTCCCTCGAATAATCCGTATTACAATTAATTTTTAACACCAAAACATAGCGATTGATTCAATTTTCCGTAATTCTTGAGTACATTCGTTTGCGCATTTACTTTCAAACATAAAATAACCAGAATCAGTTTTAGTTTGACGGTTTGACATTTGGTTTGTCTAACACCGTGAATAAAGATAACCCAAATAGTCATATAAATAACCCCTTATTATGTCCAACATATGGAAAGTAATCAATAATCACGCATGTAATCATAAGTAGTCATCAAGTAATCATGAGTAACCATAAGAATCATAAGTAATCATCTGGAATCACAATAACCTTTGAAATAACTGTGTAATCAAAAAATCTACTTGCGTGAGCATAAGTAATAAACAAATATTCATGAGTAATAATGAGATCATCACAAATAATCATTTGTAATCATAAGTAATCATGAGTAATCACAATAATCGTAGTAATCACTGAGTTATAAAATAATCACGGAAGTAATCATCAAGTACACTAGTAATTGTCAAAGAATACTTTTGAATATTTATGATAAGTTATGATAACTAATGTATACTTATGATAAGTCCTGATTATTGTGACTACCAACGATTATATGATTACTTCTTCTTCTTCTTCTGGTCACGACTGACAGCTGTCTGCCGCTTGTAAAGAGGCTAGTGTATATATGATTACTTTGCGGATATAAAAGTATTCTCTGATTAGTTGTCACTTCAAAACTCAACAAACCCCTTGGTCGTAGTTACGTGTAGCATCACGCATCGAAATTTTACAGATTTCGACCGATCTCACCGCGGCCGACAGGATTTCCGATGTGCTTAAAGCAAGGTTCTCTTGCCTACGGCTTTTGTGTATTTTGGTGGCCTGTTTTTGGCATCTACGCTGAAAATAGTTCTTTAATATCTATGCCGAACTGAATTTGTATTTGCTTGTAAACAAACAAGAAGACAACCTCATATAGGTAGGTAATTGATTGATTCGCTTTAAGGTAGTTATCGTTGAGCAATGAAAATTATAAAATATATTGGATCGTCACTGGAAAAACGCTTTTCTAGCAACAAAAAATTTAAAAATAAAATAAATAAGGCCTGGACTCGTATGTGCATGCATGTGCATGTATTTGAAAGTAATAATATGTGCATGTATTGAAATTTTTGTCTGGATTTAAACCCCATTAGCTGTTGATGTAGAGTCGATTGTTTGGATGTTTTAAAATTCAGTAGAAAACAAGACGTAGGTACTAATTGATTTAATTTAAATATTAAGGAATAATTTATTGATAAAAGATCATGTTCGTGTTATAAACCTGTTGTATTGAGATCTGATGCATGAAGTTAAGAACTTTCTACGCGTAGTATGTTTGATCAACTTCACCTCTATGATCTTCTCGCCCCAGTGTACAGTACTCGAGAAATAATGCAATTGAAATTCTCTTGACCTGAGTTACTAAAAGTCACTCATGCTATTCCACTAACATCTTAATCTGGATCATTACGAACATGATCTCAAAAATAAATATAGCAAAAAGCAGAAATTAGAACGCAGTGCTGTTTGCTGATGAGGGCATGTCGTTGGTCAACTTTCTAGCCTCTCTCACCTCTGAGCCCAATAAACAGTGGCAAAGGTAAACAACTCATGCAACCTTACCTTCTTTTACTTTATGATGCATCGCGAATCATTTTAACAGTTTCAAATATTCTTCTTCTTCTTCTTCTCTCCGCCAGCATCTGCCAATCACTTATAATGGACTGGTAGCTCAAACCATATGCCCAGCAGTTTATTTATCGTATGACTGCCCACTCCCGTCGCTGAGACCGCGCAGTCGAGTTTCAAGTTGATGTTTCTTTTTGTTGCTCAAATGTTTAGTTTACAGAGTTTTACAAATTGCACTTCTTCCTTCAACAAGATTACATCCTTTTGTTTTGATAGATCAGTCAAGTTTAAAAACATACCATCAAAGCTAAAGCTTGCTCTTAAGGAATTAAACCGCGTACAATGTAGATTTGCCGTGTGGTGTTCAGCCGTCTCCGGTTCCTGGCATAGGTAGCAGCATTACTCTTCCTCAATCTTCAACATGTGCAACCATTAATCGTTGAGTGATCGTGCCCGGCCATGGTTTCGCTCCATGGTTTCGCTCCAAAGGAGTCTTGGATCGCAAAAAAAACGTTTTGCCCTTTTCCCGTGAGTAATCTAAGAACCAGTCGTTGCTCTCTCTCATAGACATCAATTGTAGGTAAGCATAATTCAACAGGATTTTGTTGTCTACTTCTTGTTCTCGTTCTAGAGCTTTTTGTGCTATTGTGTCCGCTACCTCATTCCCCTCCAGGACTACACTGGGGACCAATTGTACGGCGATTCCAAACCGGGAACATCTCTGTAATGCTTCACATGACGATTTTGAATGCGTGTAGATGACTGGATTCCATATTTCCATTTCTTCTAGTATTTCAGTTACATTATTAATTGCCAGCATGTGGTCATGATCGAGGTTGAGTGTTTAAGTTGCTCCGCAATTTTAGTTTTGGAAAATTCTTGATATACTCCGATCGCACAGGTAAAGGGCGATACGGTCAAAAACTGGTCAATATCAACTTGACAGTGTTTCTTTCAATTTTGCATTTAAAGAAACCTGAACACCCCTCATTTTGAAGGTGTGTGTGTGTAGAATGTTGCTCCTATTTTGATTTTGGAATTCACTCTTCAGTTGTCAAAATGCCGTCCAAGCAAGAAGAGCAGCGTATCAAAATTTTGCTCGCGCATCGCGAAAATCCGAGCTACTCGCACGCAAAGTTGGCAAAATCGCTAAAAGTTGCCAAATCAACCGTTACAAATGTAATTAAAGTGTTTGGGGAACGTTTGTCGACAGCCAGGAAGTCTGGATCGGAAATCGAAAACCGGAAGCCGCTGAGACGACAAAGAGAGTTGCCGGTAGTTTCAAGCGAAACCCTAACCTATCTCTCAGAGATGCCGCAAATAAGCTGGGTGTATCGTCTACAACCGTGCATCGAGCCAAAAAACGAGCCGGACTATCGACTTACAAGAAGGTAGTGACTCCAAATCGCGATGATAAACAAAATACGACGGCAAAGCGCGATCCCGGAGGCTGTACACGACGATGCTGACGAAGTTTGACTGCGTGGTAATGGACGACGAAACCTACGTCAAAGCCGACTACAAGCAGCTTCCGGGACAGGAGTTTTATACGGCAAAAGGAAGGGGAAAGGTAGCAGATATTTTCAAGCACACGAAACTGTCAAAGTTCGCAAAGAAATATCTGGTTTGGCAAGCCATCTGTACCTGTGGCTTGAAAAGCAGCATTTTCATAGCTTCCGGGACTGTCAACCAAGAAATTTACGTGAAAGAGTGTTTGAATAAACGTCTGCTGCCTTTCCTGAAGAAACACGGTTGTTCCGTACTGTTTTGGCCGGATTTGGCATCTTGCCATTACGGTAAAAGGCCATGGAGTGGTACGCCGCCAACAACGTGCAGGTGGTTCCCAAGGACAAGAACCCTCCCAACACGCCAGAGCTCCGCCCAATTGAGAAATACTGGGCTATTGTCAAGCGGAACCTAAAGAAGACCAAAAAAACTGCTAAGGACGAGCAGCAGTTCAAGGCAAACTGGCTTTCTGCGGCGAAGAAGGTGGACAAGGTGGCTGTACAAAATCTGATGGCAGGGGTCAAGCGTAAGGCCCGGCAATTCGGATTTGGAAAAGCGGAAGCCTAACTGAATATTTTTCCTGAATTTTATACTAATTGAACTTGAAAAAGAAATTCAATTTGATTTTTTATATAAACGATTTCACCGATGTACACGCGTTTTCCCTTGACCAAATTTTGACCGTATCACCCTTTAGTTTCATACTTCGAGGCATCCGTGAATATGCGAGGCCGATCTTTATATTTACCGTTCATAACAAATAGGGCAGATTATTTTTCGTGAGATTTGTGTTTTCCAGTTCCGAATTTATTTCAACGTTATCTAGTGAATTAGAAACACTCATTATTGGGTATATAGAGTTCTATATTTCGATGTTTTGAATGAAGCGTTTTTCAATAAAAGTCAAGTTATCCATAAACCAGTCGTTATTGACTGCTTCGCTCAAGTGTTCATATATTGCGTTTCGATAAGCTCGTTTCTATGGCATTGGAGCGGAAATTGCCAGTAATGTATTGATCGGCGTAGTCTTGCAACATCCTGTTGCTCTTTGCAGAGCTTGAATCGTTGTATTTTTTCTTTGTGAGTTGATGCACAGTTGTTAAATACTGATGAGCTGTATTCAGCAATGCTTCTAAGCGACGCTTGCTATACTAGAGCAAACTCTGTGGATGGCCACTTGTTCTGATTAGTGATACTCATAGCAAGAGATATGCGGAAACTCGATTCAACGATTTGGCAACGGTGTTTATTTTATTCACAGAGGCTGATAACACTTGCCACAGTGCAAAATTTGCATGATTGGCTCAGATTTGACAGCTCTCGCTGCACGATTGGCTCAAAAATGGCTGCTTCCGCATATCTCTTACTATGAGGATCACTACAGTTCTGATGTTGCTGATGATCTTTATGATATAATTTCTTTCCACTTTTCTTTGAAAAATCTCTCTAATTTGTATTCCGAATCTATATGTATATATATATATAAAAATGGATTTCTGTCTGTCTGTCTGTCTGTCTGTCTGTCTGTCTGAACCTAATATATATATAAAAATGGATTTCTGTCTGTCTGTCTGTCTGTCTGTCTGTCTGTCTGAACCTAATAGGCTCGAAAACTACTTAACCGATCAGTGTGAAATTTTGTATGAAAAAGGTTTTGGGGCCGGGAAATGTTCTTATGATGGTTTGAGACCCCTCCCTTCTCTGGAAAGGGGGGCTCCCATACTAATGAAGCACAAATTTCTGCATAACTCGAGAACTGATCAAGCAAAGGAACCCAAATTAAGCATGCGGAAGTTTTTGGAGGCAATAAATGTTTATATGGTAGTCAGAGACCCCTCCCCTCTCTAAAAAGGGAGGCTCCCATACAAATGAAACAGAATTTTCTGCATATCTCAAGAACTAATCAAGCAAATGGAACCAAATTTTGCATGTGGGGTTTTGTGGAGACAATTTTTTTTTCTATGGTGGTTTGAGACCCCTCCCCTCTCCTAGGAGGGGTGCTGTCATACAAATGAAACTAAAATTTCTCCATAACTCTAGATCTAATAAAGCAAATGGAACCAAATTTGGCATGCGGGGATTTTAAAGGCAATGATTGTTTCTACGATAGTATGAGACCCCTCCTCACTCTCTGGGAGGGGGGAGGGGGGTGGGTGTCATATAAATGAAACAAAAGTTTCTATATATCTCGAGAACTAATCAAATGGAACCAAATTTGGCATGTAGAGATTTTTGAAGGCAAGAAATATTTCTAAGGTGACTCTTCATCCCTCCGCCCTCTGTAAGAGGGTGGCTCTCATACAAATGAAACACACATTTGTGCATAGCTCGAGAACTAATCAAGCATATGGAACCAAATTTGACATCTGAAGGTTTTTGGAGGACCGAAATGTATCTATAGAGGTTTGAGACTCCTCTGTCATCTGGAATGGGCCAAAGGGGGGGGGGGCTGCTTCCATACAAATGAAACACAAATTTCTGAATAACTCGAGAACTTATCAAGTTAATGGAACCAAACTTGGCGTGTGGAGTTTTTCGAAGGCAAGAAATGTTTCTATTGTGGTTTGAGACTCCTCCGCTCACTGAAAGAGGGGTCTCTAATATATATGAAACACGAATTTTTGCATAACTCAAGAACAAATCAAGCAAATGGAACCAAATTTGGCAAATGGAGCCTTCCGAAAGGAGAGACTTCCATAAAAATGAAACATAATTTTTAGCATAACTCGAGAGCCAATGAAGTAAATGAAACCAAATTTGGCATGTTGAGGTTTTTGGATGCAAGAAATATTTCTATGGAAGTTCAATACCGCTCCCCATTTTGAAAGGGGGGGGGGGGGGGCTCCCATACAAATAAAAAGCAAATTTCTGCATAACTGGAGAACTAATCAAGTAAATCAAACCACTTTTAGCATATGGAGGTTTTTGGAGGGTAGATTTCTATATGCATAAAAATGAATTTCTGTCTGTCTGTTTGTTTGTCAGACCCTTATAGACTCGGAAAGTTCTGAACTGGCTGGAGAAGGTTCTTATGACTGTTTGAGACCCCTACTCTCTCAGGAAGGGAGGCTCTCATACAAATGAGACACAAATTACTTCATAACTCGAGAACTAAACAAGCAAATCGAATCAAATTTGGCATGTGGGGGTTTTGAAGGTAAAACAAAACCATAAAGATGCCAGTTATATTAAATTTCCCTTCATTTAGTTGCAAGCGTAGCAGCGCACGCACCGGACGCAGCTATCTATATATATAAAAATGGATTTCTGTCTGTCTGAACCTTATAGAATCGAAAACTACTGAACCGATCGGCGTGAAATTTTGCGTGGAGGGGTTTTTGGGGTCGTAGAAGGTTCTTATGATAGTCTGGAACCCTCCCATATCTGGAAGGGGGGGGGGGCTCCCATACAAATGAAACACACATTTCTGCATAACTCGAGAACTAATCAAGCAAAGGAAACCAAATTTAGCATGTGGGAGTTTTTGGAGACAAGATATGTTTCTATGGTTTCTTGAGACCCCGCCACCCTCTGGAAAGGGGGGCTCCCATACAAATGAAACACAAATTTCAACCAAACATGAGAACTATCCCTACTGCCATGGAAATTGGTATGCAGGGGTTTATGGTTTGGAAAAGTATCCTATGATAGTTCGAGACCTCTCCCGCCTAGAGAAAAGGGGGCTCCCATGCAAATGAAAAACAAATTCCTGCATAACTCGATAACTAATCATGCAAATGGAACCAAATTTGGTATAGGCGAGTTTTTGAAGGCAAGAAATGTTTTTATTGTAGTTTGAAGCCCTCCTCTCTCTCTGAAAAGCAGGGGTCCTCCATACAAATGAAACACAAATTTCAAACAAACATGAGAACTATGCCTACTGCTATGCAAATGTGTATGCAGTATGGCCTGGAAAATTTGTATGCAGTATGTCCGGATTTTTTATGCTGGGATTTTTGGAGTCAGTGAAGGTCCTTATGATGATTCGAGACTCCTCCCTCATCTGAAAGGGGTGCTCCCACACCAATGAAACACAAATTGCCACATCACTCGAAAACTAATTAAGCAAATGGAACCAACTTTCGCATGTGGGGAGTTTTAGACAAGATTTTTTTCTAAGGTTGTTTGAGACCTCATCTCTCTGGTGGGAGGGAGGGGGGGGGGGTGGCCTCTCAAACAAACGAAACAGAAATTGGAACCAAACATGAGAATTATCCATGCAACTTAAACTCAAAATGTGTATTTCTAGGGTAAGAAGCATGTACTGATAGAAGTTTGACCCCTGCTTAGCCAAGAATGGGGGATGCTTGAGTTACTCTCAGTGCTACATTACAAGAAGTTGATCAAAGGTTATGCAAGGGAAAATTACATTCAAACTGACAGAATACGGCTTCGTTTGATGATACATTTTTTTGTCAATGAAATGCTTCTACGCAGAAAGAAAGACCTATAGAAACTACCGATCCAAAAGTTTAATTAAAAACATAAAGCTTTGTTTTTTTCAGAAATTACATTAGTAAACGAAAATATTTTAACCAAATGCATTCACAAAAACAACATAAATGAGCAGGTTCTATTAAATTTTCATTCATTTTGTTGCATGCGTAGCAAGGCTCGCACCGGGTTCAGCTAGTGGTAAGATAAATATGAACACCTAGATGTTTGTGTGATAGCACCGCTTCAATTTGTACTCCTCTTTATTTCAGGTTTATTGTTGCATCTTCCAGTCTGAAAGATACTGTCTTGAATTTGATGGGGTTAATCTGTAGATTCAATTCCTCTCTTTGCTCCGCAAACTTGTTCAGATACTCTTGTCCTTTTGGCTTTAAGCCTGTGAGTGTCCTAACGTTTGCATAAAAAAAATGGACGAAAATTGCCGATTTTTCATGGGTTTACCTTTTCCCGTACTGACAAAACTACCCATGCAGCATCAATCATAGTAACTCATGAGGCAATAGACAGAATTTGACAGCTCTATCAGTCGAACTCTAACCGTGATGGCAAAAGCAGTGATGCAACTCCGGTCAGAAGTATGCGCGTTCAAAGGACGGCACCCCGCCGCATCTAAAACAGACGACCCTGAGCGACAAGAAGCTCCAAAAGATGCTGAAGAGGAAGACCGAGGGAAAAGTGCCTACATTGCTGCATGCGCTTGGTCGGGAGGTCGGTTCAACCGGCCAAACAGTGAAAAAGTACCTGGCAAACATGAACATACATTTCAGGAAGCGGAAGTCACGTCTACGGGTTTCGGAGCTGCAGGCAATGACGCAGCGGCAGCGGCTGAATAAGATGGTCAACTCAATTTTCTCGGCGAATCGCGACGTGGCGGTGGTGATGGACGACGAGACCTATTTCACCCTGGATAGCAACGACTGGCAGGGCACTTCGTATTTCACTTCCCCCATGAAGGAAGTGAGCTCCGAGGTGAAGTTCATTTCACACACCAAGTTCCCCAAGAAGGTGCTGATGTGGCTGACAATCAGCGAGAAGGGGATGTCAAAGCCCCTTTTTTTTCGCTCCGAACTGGCCCTGAACGGAAATTTATAGTACGAAATGCCTGCCGGAAGTTGCGTCGTTCTTTAATAAATACCATAAGGGAGAAGACGCCGTGTTTTGGCCGGATTTGGCGTCAACTCACTACTCGAAGCGAGCGTTGAAGGAAATGGAGCGGCTGAATATCGATGTGTTAGCCGGCGAAAAGCCACCCAGCCCACCCAGCTGCGTCCCATCGATAATTTCTTGGTCGGACCTGAAGTGTAAGATCTACTACAACAATTTTGTTGCTAAGACTGAGGAGGAATTGATAAATAAAATGAAGAAAGAACTCAAAAACATGCATACACGCATGTTTTCGCCCGTCATGGCGAATGTTCCGGTTAACTGTCGGAAGGCCACTCGCAAGGGCGTAGATTTTTTTTGCAAGTAAGCTTAAATAATTACCTTCAATTGGACATTTATCAAAATCATTTATCTGTCTTAGCTTTTTTTTATCACCATCCGAAAAAAGTCCATTATTGCTAATGCAAACGTTACCTCTCCATTCTATCACGAAATCATCCGCAAATTGAACGAGAAGGACGTCCTCATCATCATGGCCAACTTCGTGTAATTGTTGCATGTAAATATTGAATGTTGTTGGTGATAACACTTCTTCCTGAGGGAGGCCAATGGCTGATTGTTCTGGTCACCGATTTGTTGTTGACTCATAAACGTATGCTTCTGTTTTTAAGAAAGCTAACTATGAACATTGTTATTTCTTAGGAAAATTTTAATACGACTAGCCTTTCCTCTAGTTTGTCCACTTCAACGCTGGATAATTTTAACATTCTCGGCAATTTGCTCGCTCTGAAGGTGATTCTAATAGTTGTGATATTCCATCAATCCAGGTGTTGAGCCTTCTTATGTCCGGAATAGGTTCCTCGCATTATACGGATTCTTCCAATTCTTCAATTGATACATCCAACGAGACTCCAGCTATTACTCTGCTTACCGAGGTGAAGTGCATGGGAATATACGCACGATAGTTTGCGTCTCCTGAGTTTTTCGTTATCCACAAGCTTGTTAGCTGATTCAGATAAACTATCATCTTGTTTCTACCTGTTTGTTTCACTTCCATTATGTTGCCCTTGTATGTTCTCATTTTATGTAGCGCGACTGCCAATCCCAGTTTGTTGATTCTTATCTCTCCATTATTGTTGTCAAGTATTTCAACCATTGCTCGGGGGGCTCTGGTCCTTAGCACCGTATGTGTAGTTAACCTTTTGCTTGGCAGTATGATTGTCTATTCGTTTGTCCGCATCCATGTTCACCAGTTCACTCCTGTTTCTCGACATCGCTGATATAATGAAATCCTCGTCCAGTTTACTATCCGCCATTTTTTTTTGCACTACAACTTTGTTCCGGGTGGGATTCTGCCATTTTGGCACACTTGGCGTCCTTTTAGATGTTTATCTTTCACTGGATTTTGCTTTATACCTCAACTTAAATATCTCTTTTCAACTCTTTCAACTCTTTTACAGACAATTTTGAACGCCATCAGAAACGATCAACATTAACGTATTGATGACTGTTACTCTGTTCGACAGTACTTCACTCATGGTTTGGAAATGGAAAGTACGTTACAGTTCAGGGAAACGCAAAGCCAACATGGATGCAAATAAGTAAGTTGATATGTGACATCGGGAACGTATTTCCATTACACATGTATGACTTAATATAGCCTTATTAATAACTGCTTGGAAAGAGGAGATATTGATTATCAAAGAGGAGATGCTAACTGCTTAGAAAGAGGAGATATTGAGATATTGAAAATCAGAGCGAAGCTACAAAATAGGTTATGAATAAATTACACAACAATTTTCAAAGCAAAAATAGGTTTTAGTTAAGCGTAACTTATTGCACTACTTTTGTTTTTGAAATGAACTATAATTACATGAGATTCCCAAAATTTTCGCATTTTAAAAACACTCAATTATTTAAATTATTAACTGTTTAGCTTGCAACAAAGTTGAGCTTATTTGATACATTTACATTTTGTTGACCTTCAGCCATCTTAACCGAAAAAAATAACCATGTGCCCTTCTCTCCCGAATCGATGCTATTCACTCAGCTCTAGTTTCAATTTCCGATCTGATCCATCAACAACATGCGTTTGATGGAAGCTAATGAAAATATGGGTTGCTTTATTGAAAAATAATTGAAACCTCTCGTTCTCCAATACCGACCCCATGATGACTTCACCGACAGATTATCGATACATTTACAAACAACCTTACCGTTTCGCGATGGTTGCATTACCGGAAAACCGCAAAATGGAAGAGTTCAACATACCATTTTCCTAAGTTTTCCTCCACTAGCACTTGGGTTTCATGTGTTCATGCAAGCAGATTTCGAGTGGGTAACCACTTTCTGTTCACAACTATTCCCAGTAGCATAAACTGAAAAAGTAGAACCCACTGAAATGTACCTGTCTACCTACCTCTATGGTAGGCGAATTTCAGCCCGTTTCAGTCATCCGCCATGCCCTTGTACAAAAAAAATGCGGTGCCGTGAAATTGTGGTGGAGGATCAACTGGAGGAACATGGCATAAAGCTGGGTTCTTCGGCCATGGAAGCCGCAAAGAGTAAACTAAACTAAACATCATACACGAACAGAAAAGTACGGTAAGAACAACTGCATTCAAGGTGGCTTCAAGCAAAATATAACATTGGAAATTTCACAAACAGTCTCTTTCAAAATGTGCTGCGCACTGTTTGAATTTGACAGCTGGCAAATAGAATAATTCTTTGAAAATATGAAAGCTCGATTGTACGAACATTTACGGGCAAGTATTTTTGTTCCGTTTCAATTTCCTCAAGTGTACTTGCAAACCCATTTGTATGAATATGTTTGATGTTGGTTAACTATTTTTATGTAAAACTGTTGACATTATTTGTTGGAAGAACCTACCTCAAGGTAGTTAAAAATGAATATGTATTCCTCAGAGACTATGCTTCATAACTTTTCAGGGATTCATAATTAATCGTTTTGGAGATATTTCTGAAGTAATAGAAAATATCAAATTTAGTCATTCAAATAATGGTTATCTCGTAAAATATTACAAATCTATTGGTTTCTAGGTCTTCTACTAGAGAAAGACATTCACATCAATATTGTTGATTTACACAGCATTTTTTTTCAAAAGATTACAAGATGTTCTTGTAATATCGTCCACGTAGTCAGACAGTCAGATGAACTCAATGAATTTACTGAATGTCACATTCCGCATGCCAAAGTCTCCACCACGTCTAATAATAATTTAGAAAGTCTGGTTCACTTAGAATCTAAACACATAAAACCAGATGTTTCTCTGGTTTAATTTGATGTTATAGAAAAAAAAGTAATAAATTATAAATTTAACATTATGTTAATTATAACCCCTGAAACTGTCCACCTATGGTGACACCTGGCCTTTCTTACTATAAGGCTTGCTTCATTTAGAATTGGAACAAACTTTTGCTCATATTGTGGCGCTCCTGGTAGACGGATTTGAAAGTTCTTGACGCCCACGTGTCGGGAATTGTGTCAGCTTTACGTATGTTTTTTTGACATTCCGCAAATCGACTGAACTTTGTTAACAATCAACATGGAAGCCGAAAGAAGGGAAAAAATTGTGAACAGTTATTTGGAAAATCCATTGTGGTCTGCATCTAGGCTAGCTAAACAGCTGAAATTGCCCAGAAAAACCGTATGGCGCGTTATCAAACGGTATAAGGAAACATTGACGACGATTCGGAAGCCTCAATCCAATCGTCGGAGTGGAACTGTCGACCGGAAACTGCGTAGTAAGATTTTGAAGACGATTAAGAGGAATCCCAATCTGTCGGACCGTGATTTGGCCAGAAAATTCAGTGCTGCCCATAGTACCGTGAGAAAAACTCGACTCCGGGAACGAATCAAGTCGTATCGAGCTAGCAAACAGCCAAATCGGACTATAAAACATAGTGTGTGCTCGGAAGCTATACGACCAGGTGCTGACCAAGTTCGACGGGTGTCTTCTGATGGACGATGAAACCTATGTCAAGGCTGACTTCGGGCAAATCCCAGGTCAAAAATTTTACTTGGCAACGGCTCGGGGGATGTCCTAGCCAAATTTAAATTTGTTTTGCCGACAAATTTGCACGAAAATTCATGATTTGGCAGGGCATTTGCAGCTGTGGCAAAAAACGAAAGTTTTCGTTACAAATAAGACAATGACGTCAGACTTTACCAAAAGAGTGTCTCCAAAAACGATTTTGCCGTTCATTCGATCCCACGACCATCCCGTAATGTTTTGACCAGATTTGGCAAGCTGTCATTACAGCAACGTCGTTCAAGAATGGTATGCAGAGAAAGGGGTCCAGGTTGTTCCGAAAAACCTTAACCCACCCAACTGCCCCCAGTTCCACCCTATTGAAAAATACTGGGCAATCATGAAGAGGAGACTCAAGGCAAAGGGAAAGGTTATCAAAGACATCAATCAGATGAAGACCTCGATGGAATAAGATAAGCTGAAACGATGGACGAAGAAGGTGTGCGCCGCCTAATGAGCCGTGTTACAGGAAAAATTCGAGAATTCCTTCGAAACCGTGACGAATAATTTTATCCGTATTTTTTCTTAAAAGTATGAAGAAAACGCTACATTTGTATAAAAAAAGATCTTGAATTCAATCATAAATAACTGAAATACAGGCAATTGTTTTTGTTCCAATTCTATCTGAAGCAAGCTTTATAATGTTTTTAACCCTTTAAGGTGCAGGACGGACTTTTTTATTTTGAAAACGCTATATCTCAATGATGCCTCAATCTTTCCAGCTGAAACTTTTATTAAAATCAAGGAGAATGGTAGTCCTAATTTTTTAAAACATCTACCCCCCTCCAACCCATGCACTCTTATTTTCGTGGCAAAAACATTCCCAACAATGTTCAAGAAGAGTGAAATAATTATCTTTTATTTATCTCCATTCATTTCAATCGTTTAAGTCTCTCCAAACTCTCCTGGAGTTCATATCAAATGATTTACTAGATACATGATCCATTTCTCGCCATATAAAATGTTCTAAGTTCTCCAAAGTGTGCTGGAGTTGAGATAGCTCGTTACCATTAGTTCTACCAAAACTTAAGTAACGCCCCTAAAATTGGCTAAAGACTTCGCTTATTTGTAATATCAGCACGCATCGTTATCGACCAATTTCCATTTATATTTGTTATTCTAGGTGCTCCAGGTCGTTGTGGAGTTCAAATCATACAATCTATTGAATCAAGCACAACTATCATTATTTTCTTATGGATGAAGCGTACTCAAACAGACTCACGGAGGCTGTGTGCATAAAAAACAATACATTATTCTGCATATCAGATATCAAATGTCCTCCAAATCATCCTGGAGCTCAGATAAAATGATCTACTAGATCAATCATGCCTAGACTACTGTACTTTGCAACGCAGCATACCCAAGCAGACTCAAAGAGACTATACAAATGGAATAAAGTCGATATCTCTCCATATAAGATGTTCTGGATCCTCCCTTAGCTCAGTCCGTAAAGGTGCGGCTACAAAGCAACACCATGCTGGAGGTGGCTGGGTTCGATTCCCGGTCTGGTCTAGGAATTTTTCGTTAAGGAAAACTTCTCGACTCCCTGGGCATAGCGTATGATTGTACTTACCACACAATCATACTAATGCAAAAATGGTAACTGGCATCGAAAGCTCTCAGTTAATAACTGTGGAAGTGCATTTAGAACACTAATTTGTGAGCAAGCAATAAGCTAATTGTGAAAGCAATAAGCTTGAAATGCTAAAGAAGAAAAGAAGGCTCTACAAATTGTGCTGGACTTTAGATAGTTCGTTGCCATTAGTGCAACCAAGATTAATGTAATGCCCCTAATATTGTATAAGGTTTCTCTTGTTTGTAGTATCAGTGCGAATCGTTTTCGACCTAATTCCATTTATTTTTGTGGTTCTAGATACTCCGGGTCGTTGTAGAGTTCAAGTGACAAAATCTACAAAATCAACCACAGCTATACTATAGTTACCATGGAAAAATCATACTCAAACAGACTCAAACAGACTCAAGACTCAAATAGTCTTGGTTGAACTATTGGCAATGAACTATCTAAACTCCAGCACAATTTGGAGAGCCTAGAACATCTTATATGGAGGGAAATATACTATAATCTATTCGTATAGCTTCTTTGAGTCTGCTTGGGTATGCTGCGTTACTAAGGACAGTAGCCTTGTCAAGGTTTAATTAGTCGATTATTTGATGTGAACTTCAGGAGAATTTGGAGAGATTGGAACGACTGATATGAATGGAGATGCATGATAGATAATTATTACACTCTTCTTGAATATTGTTGGATATGTTTCATTGTAGGTCCTTTGCTCAGATGTCATAGTGACATAGTTCATGATCAACATTCCAGGAGAGTTTGGACGACCTAGAACATCCCGAAACATGTATATTCTCATTTATATACTTTTCGTGTACCGCTTGTGTAAAAACTAACTCAAAACCATAAAACTGTTTGTAAAATAGTGAAAAACAACAACAATTTGAATATCATCATGAACAATACCGTCAAAGTCACCTAGTTCCAGTCACGAAAAGCAGGGTCCCGGGCAGGAACGGGGCGCAATCAGCCCGATATTTGGAGCTCAGATTGGATCCCGAGCAGAACCAGTTCATTGTGATAGCCTTAGTATTGAAGAGCTCAGATCAAAATTGAAGATACCAGGAGAAGATACCAGAAATTGTTCCCACATTGTTATGCGAACACCAATTGAGGTAAAAAATACCAAAAAAAGTACCTCTTAGGTATTCCCAGGTATTCAAAATAACAAGTTTTGTTATTCGAGCGATATTTTACTTGCAATTCTTAGGTATTTTGCTTGGGTATTTTACCTCATAATCTGATCTCTTTAATACCAAGGCCAGTTATCAAGCTTGGGGTGGATGGGTTGGAGGGTGGTAATTGTATTCAAAATTAAGGACTACCATTTCGCTTGATTTAAGTGAAAGTTTCAGCTGGAAAGATTAAGGCATCATTGAGATACAGCGTTTTCAAAATAAGAAGTCCGTCCTGCACCTTTAGGGGTTAACCCTTGAAAGTTATATAGTTGGATTGACGGCCACTTCCCACATCACAGGTAATTCAGATTATTTGTCCATATATGAGCAATGTGATCCTAGAGCTTTGATTAAGCTACCAACGCAGTCGTTATTGAAATTTCATGTAGTTTCAGGTGTCAATTTATATGTTTTGGTTCTTGTCAAGATCTTCGGTGGAGTTGTTTTATTCCATTTGCCACTTAACCATGGATGCGGCTCTAGTGGTCTTCCGAATACCTTTTGTTCCACGTTGTTCGAAGCACTCTACGTCCTCTTTTATGACCATGCCTATTGGCACCATCCCCGATAGGACGCAGACCGCGTTGCGTGATACCGTTCGGCATGCACTAACCACTCTTAGGCACATACAGGTTGCGGCAGACAATAATGCGAAAATTTGTTCTATTTATTTTTTATTCCCATTTTCCACTAATTCAAGCAATAATATCAACATTTTCGAGTGCAGTTATCTTTATAAAGTTTTTTTTAAACAAACTTATTCAATGTTTCCTCCATTTTTACTAATAACATCCTCGAGCCGGCGCTGGGAGCCAGAGAAAGCCTTTCGGACGTAGTCCTCCGACATTGATTGCCATGTGCGTGTTATGGTTGACTTCAGGGTTTTCACACTAGGGTGTGATTTTTTGCAGGCTCGTGCTTCAACATATGCTCAAATCGAATAATCCAACGGATTAAGATCTGGACTGCTAGGGGGCCACAAATCCTTCGGCCAAAAGTTCATGTTATCGTTCAACTCTATCCTGCTGTAGGACAACGTTTTGGTCCTCGAAGAAGTTGGCCTTGACCCAGGGAAGCACTTGGTCCTTTAAAATACCAAAATACGCTTCGGTATTGATTTTAACGCCAGCATCAATGAAAACAGGCGGCATTTTGAAACCGTTGGACGCCACCAAGTCAAACATCATGACACCAGCCGGATGTTTGGTTTGAAATTTTAATTTCTCTTTTTCCGGAACGTTCTCCATTTTCTATGGTGAAATGAACAGGATTATCATGTTTTCCTTCTTCAACAAGGAAAGCAATCTCTCGGAACGAGTCACTCGTAGTTTCTTGACCCGGTTTGTAATCAAGTGGCGTTTCACTCTGGCTCTGGAAGATGCATGCAGGTATTCTGTGAAAGTTCTCCGCATGGATTTCTCCGAAATATTGGCTTCCTTTGCAAGTTTTCTTATGGAACGCACCGGGTTGCGAGCAATTTTTACACGGAACAATTTGATCACGTTGGCGTGCGTTCAAAATGCGGACGTCCGCTGCTTAGGGTCATCCTGCAGGGACTTTTTTATGCAGTAAACTGTTGCCAAATGGCACCCTACCCCTATTTGATCTTTCGGCTTCTTCTGAGCGATCAACAAACTGGTGATCACTTCTTTCGCGAACATTTTGACGAATTTGCACAAATAGAATGTTTGGATGCAGCACTTGAAAGTCAACATAAAAAATACACTTTCGACAGAAATTAGTCACTAGCTACATGAATTAACCCAATACTTAAGTTTGAACATTTTCGCATTATTTTCTGCCGCACCACTGTATAGCCTGCTAACGTAGATCTCTGGCTACTCAACGTGGGTCCTGATGCCAGGCAGGTCATCCGTCAGCCAGTATTGGCGTATGGACAGGTGATACTGGCCAGGAGTTTACACATACTCCCTTGCACCACCGAGCTATTCGACATCATGCGGGATAATGCCAATATAGCCATAGAAGCTTTTTTGCAGGCGTAATCGACGTGACTGACAAAGGACAGCTTATCGCCGATCATGACCGCAAGAACCTCTTCGATTCTATTGTGTAGAGTCCTGCACTTATCGTCGATTTCCGATTATTCACCACCGTGACCTCAGTCTTATGGTGAGCTAGCTTCAATTACCTGGAGCTCATCCATTTCTCCACAATGCAACGGAGTACGAGGCTGTTAGCTCGACCTCTTCGATGGATTCACCACATATCTCCAGGGTGATGTCGTCCGTGAACCCGACTATCTTCACCCCTTTCAAGAAGTCAGGCCAAAGTGCCTGCGACCTTTTTTTTTCTTTCTCAGCGTGCCAACTTCTCGACCCACTAAAAACCCACCCGTGCCTTAAGCCTTTTCTCCCTCCCCGGAACCACCCTTCGGTATTACTTCGGGGAGGGGGCTTTTGTGCTAATTAAGCACCCACTATGTCTAACTACTTAGGTCTTCAGTAGTTAGGTCGCCCTTTTGACCTGCCTTTGGTCGTTTCGCCATTTCAGTTGGAGATCGAGGACAATCTGGGAGGCTGCTACGCATACCGCGTCCCAGATGTCCCGGTCTTGGCACATCCTCGGGACCAAATTATCCGGAGTCGTGTCGTGACCGCTTACGGTCATCATGCCGGATCTCGCGCCGTCGAAGCGAGGACATGTGACCTGCGACCTTGGAGATGCACCAATGACAATCCGGTTGAGAAAGGCGTACGGTGGCACACAGACGGTGGTGATACGTCTGCCGACAGCTGCAGCCAACACGCTGTTGGAGTCTGAGAGTCGTCCTTCAAGTTCCAAAGGAATTAGAGAGATGCTTTAAGTACATGGGTTTTGGTGACCAGGCGAGGAACTGCAAAGGTCCTGAAAGATTTGATCTGTTCAGGAAATGGAACGGTCATTTGGCAAGAGGCTGCACAACGCAACCGAGATAAATGCTTTGCAAAACGGAGGACGGAAACGACCACATGGCGGGGGGCTTCAGATGCCTAGTATATGAAAAGGAGACAGCAGGTCGGCAGTAATGGAAGTTAGCCAAATAAACTTCGATCATTGCGACATAGCACAGCGCACAGCAACTGTTGTGTCAGTCAACAACAGATACAGAATGTGAAGTCACAATCATTGTGGAACCGTGTTCCTCCCGATAACGGAAACTGGGTTGTAGATAGAGCGGCGATGGCTGCGGTACACCAGGAAATAGTGTTCAGTTAATGAGAAGGATTCCATGGTGCAGTTCCACCAGATGCTGGATGCACTGACTGAAAAGCTCATCGGAAAAGGACCGGTCGTCATCGGAGGAAACGTCAATGCTTGGGCTGTGGAGTGGGGCAGCAGATGTACCAACGCTAGAGGGTGCAGCCTGCCAGAAGCCTTGGCAAAGCTGGAAGTTACACTATCGAATGTAGGTTCCGCCAGCACTTATCGTAGGGACGATCGTGAATTCGTCATCAATGTTAACTTTTGTAGTTTGTCGCTCATGACAAACATGAACTGGAGAGTGTGTGAGGAGTATACCCATAGTGACCATCTGGCGATCCGGTACAGCATCGGCCAGCGAAATCCTGTTGCAATACGAAGGAAAAATAGTTGCGAGTGGAAAAGGAAGACGAAGGAAGGAACTCTTTGTTGAGGCACTTTAACAACGAACTCTCCAACTGAAACGCTGACGAGCTGACGAATACGTTAGTAAGGGCATGCGACACAACTATGCCGTGGAATCTGGAGCCGAGGAATAACCGGCGCTCAACTTGCTGGTGGAATGGGCAACTCAACATCCTCAACATGCACAAGTTGTTTCAGAGCCAGAAGACGTGTCCAGACAGAGAGGTACATAGGGTGATGTTCCGAGCGGCCAGGACCGAATTAAAACGAGAGATAAGACTGAGCAAGACAAACTGCTACAAAGAGCTGTGCTGAGCCGCTGATGTTTACCCCTGGGGTGACGCGTATCGTATTTTTACGCGAAGATCAAAGGTTCAACAATGGTTGCAGAGCTATGTCCAGCAAAATTGAAGCTTATCGTAGATGGACTTTTCCCGACGCACTAGCCAATGACGTGGCCACGTACACCGTACGGCGAGGAAGAGAGAAGTATTGTTGAAGGCATGTATCGAACGAGGAACTCGTAGTAGAGGCGAAAGGGCTTAAGGTGAGGAAGGCACCGGGACTGGATGGAATCTCTAACGTGGCTCTAAAAGTGGCGATTCAGGCATTCCGGGAAATGGAGGATGTGCTACAGAACTGTCTAGAGGAAGGCCATTTCCCGGACAGGTGGAAAATACGGAAATTAGTGTTGTTGCCGAAGCCAGGAAAGACTTTGGAAAGGATCCAGCATCGTAAAGGCCAGTATGCCTGCTTGGGAAACTCCTGGAGAAGATCATCCTCAACAGTTTGACGAAATTTACCGAGAGGGAGCACGGGTTATCGAGGATGCAATTTGGTTTCCGGAAAGAAAAGTCTACTGTGGATGTTAGGCGTCCTAACAAAAGCGGAGAGGCGATCGATATTGCGCTGTTGTAACGGTTGATGTAAAAGAACGTCTGCAATAGCGCCAGCTGGAAGGCTATTGCCAAGTCGCTGCACAGAAAGAGGGTCCCTGTTTACCTGTGCAGAATACTGAAGAGTTACTATCAGAACCAGGTGCTGATCTACGAGACCTCCGTGGGGCGAAAATTCGTGAACACCACGGCGGGAGTTCCGCAAGGTCGGTGGCTTTGCGGATGACCTCGTATTATCGATTGAAAGGCGTACCACTGGAAGAAGTGGAAATGCTGGAGACCGAAACAATCGACATAGTTGAAAACTGGATGCTGGGGACAAGATGCAGATAGCCCACCACAAAACGGAGGTGCAGATGGTCATCAATTGCAAAGCGGTACAAAGAGCAGAAATTGTCAGTGGAAGGCTTGCCATAGTCTTGAAGCGCGTTTTGAAGTATTTGAGTATTTGACCGAGTAAGTTATACCTGTGAGAAGGCGGTGAAGGCCACCAAAGCCAGAAGCATGCCAAATAGCTACGGACCTAGTAGTAGCAAGTGGCGTCTACTGGCTAGTGTATCATCATCGATACTGAGGTACGGATGTCCAGCCTGGGTCACAGTGCAGGAAATCAAGCAAAACCGGGCGAAGTTGAACAGTATGTTCAGACTCATGGTCATGCGAGTCGTGAGTGCGTACCGAATGTTTTCATCGGAAGCAGTATGCGTCATTGCCGGAATAATCCCGATTCGCATCACTCTCGCGGAGGACAGTGAATGTTATTAGCGGAGACGTATCAGAGCAGTTCGTAAGCTGGTGAGAGCGAGGTCAATGACTAAATGGCAACGAGAATGGGACAC
>JASCZW010013935.1:0-24184 GCA_034211315.2 Aedes japonicus | reverse complement strand
AGCGTCGCTCGTAAACTTCAAGCTCCTTGTTCCGTATATGTCGCTGAATTAGCGGCAATACCCTTTACGCTAGAAATTGTTGCCTCTTTAACACCGGTTAAGTACTTAATTTTCACGGATAGTCTTAGTTCTATAGAGGCTATTCGCTCCTTGAGGCCGGTAAAACACACCTCTTATTTTCTTAGGAAAATACGAGGTCTTCTAAGTGCTTTATCTTCACGTTCCTTTATTATCATATTTGTTTGGGTCCTTTTTCATGTTCGATTCCTGACAATGAGAAAGTGGACTCGCTTGCAAAGGTGGGCGCTGGCGATATTTATGACCGACAAATCACCTTCAACAAATTTTTCTATATTTTTCGTCAGATATCACTCGATAGCTGGCAGTATAAATGGAATAAAGGAGATTTGGGGCGATGGCTACATTCTATCACCCCTAAGGTGTCTAAGAAATGTTGGTTCAGGGGATTGGATGTGGGTCGAGACTTCATTCGTGTGATGCCTCGCCTCATTATTCTTTAAACGCTCATTTGTTCCGTGTTGGGCTGGGAGACAGCAATCTCTGTGAATGCGGACAAGGTTACCAGGCCGCAGATCACGTTATTTGGTTTTGTCCTGAGCATCGTGGAGTCAGATCTGCGCATTATGATTCCCTTCGGCCTCGAGGTAGACAACTCAATGTACCGATTCGGGATATTTTGGCTGTACGCGATCTGGAGTTTATGAAACTCATCAATGTGTTTTTGACTAAAATTAGCCTTACATTGTAGTTTGATTAACTTACTTGTTTAGGTTAAAGGTTGTGTGTGTGAGTGTGGTTCAATTAAAAAATTGTAATCTGAAGTTCTAGATATAAGAAAACCATTGTTCCTTATGCTTTGTTCAAAATTTCCACCCCAATTTTCCCATTCTTAAAATTGTTATTCCTATTAACCTCGAGACGATCGCGAGTAATAGGTTCTATCCCCATAACCTTAGTTTTAAGATAATTGATGTATATAAACATGAAAACTTGGCTTTGTAAAGTTGATTCGGTTGTGCCTGTACAAATAAATGAATTCATAAAAAAAAACAATAATATATACATCAGGCCTATTCTGTGCGGTATGCAGTATTCGGAAAAACTCAAATTCTCAAAGTTTAGCGTGAGTTCAAGAATGTTCCCTTGCTAAATTCAACAATGCATGGCAATGCATAGGCTGGCTCTTATACTAAAAAATGGATAAAATTATGAGTTCAATCTCTTAAAACATTCGCGTCATTTACGTCCTTGATTGTGAGGCCTGTACATTGACGTTTAGAAGTCGCCTCTAGATATAATAGAAGATATAAATGTTCAGATCACCTCCTCTGAGCGCTTTAGTACATGCTCAATATGTTTCGATGAGATTGTGGTTAAGAATGCACTCAATTTTCAAAAAAGAAACTCAAACCAATTAGATAGTGATGATATGCACAGAAAAAAATAATTAATTTTAACAGGCGCGTAAAATTGCCCCTCAAGCCAAAGGAGGCGTAAACAACGGAATTGGTTGTAGTCTTTGCTGCGGCATACAACAATGTTTGCTTTCTTTCTTACTACAGGCTTGATTCAGGCGTTATCTGGCTTAAATTTACATAAAATATCCCATTATTTTCTGACAAATCTAGCATTCCCTTTATGTGCATTATATAACGCAGAAAATTTAATGTTTCTTTTTATCTGTGTGTTTATTGATAATTCTTATCATTTTTAAACGAAATTTTGGAATTTATCTTTCCTTCTATCCCACAGCTTCTTCCAAAAATCTTCTTTGTTGAGCAACTGGCTTCACAAGTCATGTTGTTTTTTCGTCACATCTGTATTATAGTTTGCATAAGCTTGATCGCTCTTTCTGCGTGCTCGTTTACCACTTTAAAGTTATAGGCTATCCCTTCGCCTTTTTAATAAACCTTATTTGTGCTCCATTCGTTTACTGGCTTGTCAAAAAAGCTGATTTCTTTTTATAAAATCGATCGGTATCGATTTAAAAAAATCCAAAACATCGATATACAAAAATATCTAAAGTAAGAAGTCGATTCGGACAAAAATCGATTTATTATTAGATCTTATTTGCAATCTAGAAACTGGTAGTAGATAATGAAATATTCAACTATTTGTTATTATTTTTCATATATAATCTCGTTATTTTTTATAGTCATTGTCATAGAACTATTCACTCAAAAGGGATCTTCGGTTCCAGGCTGCTCCACACTTTTAATTTTTCAACATCAGTTTATTTCATTTGGAAAACAATCATAATGTAATCTTTTGAATATCGAAAGTTCATTTCACTGAGTGTTCAAGCACAAGTTGACAATGTTAATGGCCTTATGAACGGCATATGAACGTTTTTTAAGAAACCGTTATAGACGAGTGAAACCAAAAAAAGATGCTCTAATTATCTTACAAACTCATCGAATGGTCTGCTTACACAAGAATGAAAGGATCAACAAACTAGCAAAAAAAAAAAAAACTAAAGTAAACGTGAGATAATTCTGAAGATGGTATCCACTTGGATATAACTTAAAAACAACATTCAAACACCATTATTTTAGATTTTTGGTAATTCGATTATTTACAACAACCTCTTGCATTCAATTTTGTGAAAAAAAATCAAACTTATAAAATATCGATTGCATCTTTCAAAAGATCGGATGAAAAATATCGATTTACAAAGCTAAAAATATAGATTCTGCGTCTAGCGAAGACCACCCAAGAAAGTGACTGTGATCTATAAAAACTCTCATTAATCATCTATCGGCTGTCCATGTTGTTAAATAACCTTTAAAACATTAAAAAATAGCTTACAATAATGTATTCCACAAATCTAACATAATCAGTTAACCAACCTCTAAGATAACGTGAAAATTCAGATGTCAATTGTGTTAAGAATTACATTTCGTCAATTGATTTCCAATAGCTTTGAAACTGTTTGCCATGTCTTTGACGCGATTAACCAGTTTCTTACTTCTAAGCAGTTTTACAACCGCTTCTCCGGTGATTTTTCCGGTTCCTCTCTCATCAAATGGAACATCAAGAAGTTGAGCAGTTAGCTGTTACCGTCACTAGAATAGCTTGACGATCTACTAACTAATTTCCTTCTGATAAATTTACTACTTTACCATCCTTACAGAAGTTTACGTTTTTTCCTCTTTGCATTCTGCTGTATTCACATTCCTCTGCATTTTCAAGCAAGGAACCCCACCAATCCTGCAGTAAAACCAACAATCAATATGCAACTAGCGATTTGAAATTGGTTCACTGTTGTAGAACCCCTAGGTCTGAAGTAGGGGAGGATGGTACAAAACGCACCGTTTAAGCAACAAAGTGAATAACTAGGGAATGGAAGCTGATATTTACGAATAAGTTATTGAGTATTGTGCATTACGATGTTTTCGTTGTAGATCAAATGTGATTTAAATTCAAAACGATGATTATTCATGATTCTTTAAACCTTTTCCAATTTGATTCCAAAACGACACCGGGGTAAAACGCCTGTTTAATTGCTCAATATGCACCCCAAAATTGGGGTAAGACGCACCACAACACTGGGATAGCATGCACCACTTGTAAAAAGTGAAAACACTGCTTTAAAAAGTTACTCATTAGAGGTGTAAAGTTGAAACATATCACCACGTCCTCTTTGATCGGTTTGGTACTTAAGCAGCCTATGGGTATAGAATAAAGCCGTTGCTCAAAACGTTGTGGTATGTTGCCAACTCCTCATTGCATACACGCTAAGAAAAAAGTACCCAAAGGACCAGTTAAGTGTGGGAGGCACGTTGGTTATCATTGTGTTTATCTACCATTGGGTTCAAATTACTTACATTTGTGTAGAATTATACTAGAAGTAAGTCATTTATACCCAACGTTGGGTTTATACACCTAACCGCTCCACTGGGTATTTTTTTCTAAGCGTGTAGACGTATACATATCGCCACGGTGCGTTCTGCCCCAGTTTTAGTTTTGCATGGTTTTGTCTAAATATTCTGAAATTACGTAGAATTAAAGTTATGTTTTCAAACTATCTTGAAGTTTTGTGGTGTGCAATATATGTGAAGAGAATTTATTATAAACCATGGATATTAACATGCGGTAAAAGTTTATTTGATTAACTCTATTATTTACATGTGAGGTACAGTCGGGACAATTTTTTCAATTTCAATCATATTTTGGTGTACTTAGTGCCTTGTTGTGCTACAAAATTATCAGTTATGCTGTTTTATTTAAGAATTGATACAGTTTTATTCCATTAAAGCTATAGTTTCGAGAATTTCTGCATATTAATTGAGTGGGTCATTCTACCCCACCAGTGCGTTTTGTACTGTTCTCCCCTACACCTTACAGTCTGCACCGCGCAATAATTCTTGCACTTTAAATAGAAAAAAAGAAACATTGAATTTTCCACGTTTCTAATGCACATAAAGAGAATGCTAGATTTGGCAGAAAATAAAGGGAATGTGGCGCATCAAGGACTACAACCAATTGCGTTGTTTACGCCTTCTTTGGCTTAGAATTAAATGAGCGGAAATTTTACGCGCTTGTTAAAATTATTTTTTTATTCTGTGTGTTATTTAAAGCAACTTATGGGAAAATCAATAGTAGAACATTTATTGAATAGTTCATCAAAATGCAAGTATTTTGTAGCATATTTTGTTAATTCAATTGGATGTGTACAGTGTCATCCGACATCAATTTTGCAGTCTTTTGCCAATTGCAGCAGATTTTTCTCATCAATCGCTACACAGAAAAAAATAATTAATTTTAACAAGCACGTAAAATTTTCCCACGTTTAATTCCAAGCCAAACGATGCGTAAACAACGAAATTGTTCGCAATCTTTCATACAACAGGCGTTATTTGGCTAACATTCAGGTGTTATCTGGCTTAAATTTACATTAACTATCCCATTATTTTCTGCAAAATCTAGCGTTCCCTTTATGTGCATTAGATAACGCAGAAAATTCAATGTTTCGTTTTATCTGTGTATGCTATTCGTTTTTCGAAGGTTCATTTCAAACAAAGCCCAAGACATTTCGATCGGACGGAGTTCTGGCGAATTAGGTGGATTACACTCCTTCGGGACAATGTTTACTTTAATAGCAATCAGCCAATTCTGAGTCAGCTTTCTATTATGACAAGATACACATATTGCATGCCATACGAGAAATTTCTTTGGAAAGGCCCAGATGGGGTTCGTTCTCCTACGCGACTTGAAAATCGGTCAACTATCATTTTTTCAGTTGTCAAATGTTGTCTTCTTTTTTATTTTTTATTTTAATGTATTGTTTTTCTTTTGACTTGGGCTTCAAATGGTGAGTTGACAACATCGAAGGAGGGTGCGACCGACCTCTGGTCCTCACAAATTCCTACACGAGTGAAGTTTAAATGTTACACTGACACAATGTCAATTATTCGTTGACTTTATGAGCACTTTAAAAGCTCTCTTGAGTTGTACATTAAGTCAAAACAGCAAGATAAACTGCAGTTAGCAAGTAGAATTTCAAGATCTACTCTTCAGAACCATTTGAAGACCTTATGGTGCTTAGGAATAGCTGCTTCCCATCCCATACGGTTGCCAACAGGTCTTTGTGAATTTCATAACGTAATCAGGACGTTGTTCAATTCCTCGTCAACACTTATCTGATGACCCTATGAGCACTCAAAAAGCTGTCTGGAGTTGTACACTAATTCAAAACCGTAAGATATGCGTTTAGAATTTCGGGATCTACTTTTCAGAAGAATTCAGAGTCTTTATGGTACCTAGGAATAGCTGTTTGAGTCTTCAGAATACTAAGATGTTAACTCCAGAAGAATTTGGGAAAGTTCAAATGTTACACTGACAGCAATATTAACCGTAGCAAGGAAGTAGAATTTCAAGATCTACTCTTCAGTACAATTTGAAGACGTTATGGTGCCTAGGAATAGCTGTTATCTAATTCATACGATTGTCAGGACTCAACAAGTTTTTGAGGGTGTTCGAACTTAATTAGAAGATTGTTAAATTTCCCGTTAAGTCTTCAGGACAACAAGATGTAAACTCCAGGAGAATTTGGGAAAGTTCAAATGTTACACTGACAGCAATATTAACCGTAGCAAGCAAGTAGAATTTCAAGATCTACTCTTCAGTACAATTTGAAGACCTTATGGTGCCTAAGAATAGCTGTTATGCGATTCATAGGATTTACAGGACTCAACAAGTTTTTGAGGATGTCCGAACCTTATAATAACATTGCTAAATTTCCCATTAAGTCTTCAGGACACCAAGATGTAAACTCCAGGAGAATTTGGGAAAGTTCAAATGTTACACTGACCGCAACATTAACTGTAGTAAACAAGTAGAACTTCGAGATCTACTCTTCAGAACAATTTGAAGACCTTATGTTACCTAGGAATAGCTCTGACAAGTCTCTGAGGATGTCCGAACTTAATAAGTCAATTTCTAAATTTCCCGTTGAGTCTTCAGAACCCCAAGATGTAAACTCCCGGAAAATTTGGGGATGTTCCACTGGCATAATAACACTTATCTGTTGACTTCATGGCACTCGAAAAGTTCCATGGAGTCACTTCTCGAATTTCCCCATTGAAATTAAATCGCCGTCACTTTTTTGCCCACCAGCGCCATCTGCCGAAGCGTGATTTTCATTGAAAATTTTCCGCATAATAACCACCAGAGAACATTGTATTCCTGAGCTCAATTCCCATCCTGGCACGAATCGATTATTGCAGGCAGCAGCAGTCAGCCAAAGCTGAAATTTTATCGGATCGAACCAGCTTAAATGCACATAATCTTCTCACCGCCCGAGCGCCATTTGCATCCCATACATGGCAGCACATAGCAATTTCGCAATCGAAATATTCGCTGGATTTGGCGCGACGCTTTTCCGACGCTTGATAGTGAAATTCCCGATTCCAACATTTTTTAACGTTCGTCCTTTTTCATTCTCTCTCCATCTTCCGCAGGTTTCCGCCGGTCAGCATTTACACCTGAGCGGTGACCTCAAGACTGGCGTTTCCGTGGCAGCCCAGCAGGGAATGTTCTTCAGTCAGCAGCAGCAGCAACAACAACAACAACAGGCAGCCCAACAGCAGCAATCCAATCAGCAATCTCAGCAACCCGGTGGCGTTCCTCAGCAATCGCAGCAAGCTCCTGGAGGTCCGAATCCACAACAACAGCAGCAGCAGCAAGGTTCCAATCAAAGCCTCCACGAGTCATATGATCACAAAAGACTGCCAGCTGAAACATGGAGACGCTGGTTGGCGTAGCCTGGGCAATGTTGTCACTTTGACAATAGCGAAGTGAGGGGATGCGACTGGTAAATCATATAATTATTTTCCGTTCTCATATCTTTCAGGTCTTCCAGGTCATCATTGTAAAAAAACATTTAAAATTCATTTTTTTCTCATGGCTGCCATATATTGTTTAAGTTTTCTGGTTCATGATGGATGCCCGGGTTTGTCTTAAATCGCAGCAAAACAGCAGTCGGCACACATGTAATTTTCAGTTCATATTATAATATCCCTTCACTATATATATATTATCTTATATGACATTGTTTATTCATTACCATTACCATTCATCTTTATCATCATCACCACCGTTTTTATCGTTACTTGTGTTTTCGTGATTGACATATTAACATTCAAATAATTTTATAATTTTTAGCTAATGGTTTATATATACTATTAATTATTATGTCTTATCTGTCCAATTATTTTTTGATCCCTTCTTCTCTTCTTATGATTTAGAAGGATCTAGTGCTTTGCATACAAGAAGCTGCAAAGGAATCTGTGGCAGGCTTTTGCACTTATTACTGAGAGTATTTTTCATCTTCGGTTTGCGAATGGACATTTACCCAAATATGAGCTGATCTGATTCGTGCAGCGCTGCGTGTCAGTTGAATAGTTTCTGATTTAACAGTTCAATTTTCGTCAACTGTGTCATAACTCACAATATCATTATATTCGGTGATATAGTTTTATTGATTTTACTCCAGATAATTTGAACATTACTTATTGTTTTTGTTTGTCCATTTGTCTTTAACTTACTTTCAATCAATTTCCTGTTTCTGGAGCAACTCCTAACTCATGAACAATAACTATTAGGTCAGCAAAAATAAAAATGGATTGCTGTTATAAATCAACATCAACAAGCAAATAGTGAATATGGCAAGAGTAAATTAAAATGTATAAATGTTAGTTCTGTGAAATTTCAATAGACTTAACAAACTTTTTCAGGATATTTCAAATCAAGATGTTGGTTAATAGCTGCTATCGCTGAAAACGAACGAAAACGTGCAACAATTTACAACATTTCTTGCATTTCAGGATCAATCGACGAATGAAGATCATATATAATAGATATGAATGGTTGTAGTAGTTTTCATTTACATAAATATATACAATATTATATAAATAATTCATGGGAATGGGAGGGACCATCAGGGCACCCGATTGAAGCACCCTGGATGGGGAGAGTGGAAATGCCAACTCCCCATTGCTAACAGTTTGTGAATAGAGGGCGGGCTCTTCTCCCCGCCCATTGGGGCATCCTCCTGTTAGATGGCTTGCTTTTTTGACCAATTGTTCAATCTTGTTGTTGGAAAGAGATTCTTTATATCCCTGTGGATACGTATAAGTGATGTTGCCTATCGATCCACCCAACCCCTTTTTGGCCCTTCATACAATGGCATGATTAGGATAATCAGTGGTTATTAAAGCTTGATCAAGTCTAACAGCCAGGAGAGCTCACTGCTGTCGGACTTAGTTTCCGTGCTACAATGGGTGGTAGTACATATCATACATCATCATATATACATTGTTTTTCTTTTGACGTCTAATGAAATGGGCGCAAGCCGAATTTTGTAGCTCGCGGAATTTCGGGATTTCTCAATCCGAACGAAGTGATGTCTTATGTATTGTACGTTATATATATTTGTCTTACGTATTTGTATGTCTTATTTCTCTACGAATAATCCGAGGTTCATTTGAAGTAAACAGTCCAAGTACAATCCAAGTTCAAAGATGGACTTCAACCAAATGCCAAATTCGAAATGAACCGCTAGCTATTTTGACATTTCAAGTCCATCTGTTGTAACATCTGAAGTGCAATTCAACAAAGATTTTTCATTAGGGCCTAACTCAACACAAAGGCTACCCATGTAAGGGAACGTCCATTAATTATGTCACGCAAAACGTGACTTTTTATATGCCCCCCTGTCACGTTTTTTGCATGAACCTCCAAATTTTTTGTATGGTCGGCGCGTTAACCTAAGCCGCCCCTCCCCCTTACTTCGTGACATAATTAATGGACCTTCTTTAAGCCTCGATTTCTATCGGATAGGTGAACTCTTCCTCTTCGAAATGACCGCGGTGGATTGATCAGGCGAGTTATCAGTGACGAGAAATTCGCGGAACAAGCCATTGTTTTCATTTGTCAGTTAGTCCCTAACGAAAAATCTTTGTCGAATTGAAGTCCGATTTAATAGGACGGGAAGTGCAATTGATGTAGGAACGGGCACTTGGCTACTTCAATCGTACTTCAATTGTACTAGGTTCCGACTGAAAGAAGTTCTTACGTTGACTCAGAGTACTAACACGATAAAGTTACAAAAAAAAAAATCCAGACGCGCTTTCATTAAGGTTATAAGCTAAGAGGTTTAAATGAGAAATGTCAACAGATTTCCAAAGCTTCAAACTATATGCTGGTAGCAATATGAAGATGGGAACCATTTAATAGCGAACAGAATAAGTGCTTGTTTTCAATGTTCCATGCAATATGCATAGAATCGAAAACTTTGAGGCATGTTTTCTCGAGATAAGCTTTTTTGTCACCTAACCCTATGGCATTTTAAATCAAAACATAGAATGACAAGTTAGCTGAATGTTACTAGACAAGATAACTGAATGTTACTAGGCGTTAGTGGGGTTTTTTAAAATAAGCAAATTCTAACACTTTCAATAGCACATTAAGACTTGAAGTAAGTAAGTACTGTTCAGACATGTTGTGTACATTTTAGTTTTTGCACGAGCTGCCGAGCCGCAGCGAAAACAAAAACTAGTAATACAGCAACGTGGCATGTTAACAAGAAATCAAACGATCTGTGGATATTTCGGAAATCATTCAAAAGCCAAACCTATTGATCCAATTTTATTCAACAACCCAAAACTAATATTATGCGCATTTTCACATTGTCGGTTTTCAGTAATATAAATTAATTTGTACGAAGCAACAATTTTTCCACTTATTACCATCGACGTCTGCACTCGTTCACACTCGTTCGGCATAATCGTTTCCAAAGTATCCAATGCTTTATAACAGTTTGCTTTTTATTTCTTTCTCGTTTTGCTACTATTGGATTCCTTTTACCACAAAACAGACCCCGGAAAAGGAATTCAAATGTAATTGAAAATGGAATTAAAATTAATTTAACGAACACATTCATTTTCACGATATTCATTGGTCATTGAAGATCAATTTGTTCTACTAATTTCGACGGTATTGATTAAGGTATTTGTGTGTGTTTGCTCTAGTTTTCACTGCTTTCTTCAATCAGTTGTCATTCGCCTATTCTCCATAATTATTTTATTCCAAGATAGCAAGTTTCTACTGTGAATTTACATTTTACTCTTAGTTTTTTTAATGATTAGATGTATTCGCTTATGACTAAATGTTACCTTCAGTTTACATTACTTCCCTTATATGTACAAAGTGTCATTAAACCTACATTATCGCCTTAAAGGTTTAACCTAGTAATTTCATTCTTACAAAATCGAAGAACCCTCTAGTGACGCTTTCAAAAAACGATCTTCTATAACAATGATTGATCAACTATCACCTATTTTAGGGAGGGAAAGCTGACATTTGCTTATCGAGTTTTACATTTGGTAACTATATTTACAATTTGTTAAAGAAACATACTTTTTTCCAAATAATAAAAAAAATAAAAATTACTGCACTCTCTTGCCGATTAGTTTGACTTGCATAAGCGACCTACTTAATCGGTCTCTACTACTTGTTTCAAGGAGGATTATAGCATACGTTGAAATTCATACAAGATTCTTTAAATGGCACTGGTTATCCTAGAACGTAAAGCAGAACCCTCAAAACTAATTGTATAATTTAGATTGTTATTATCCTTATTCATGTTTTGGGCTTTTCCCCGGGAAAATATTGAGACCGACTCTAATTTGATTAGAAATCGACTCAATATTGCTAAAAGTTGTTGTCCATGTAAAATAGTATGATTTTCAAGGAAACACTCTACGCTTAGGAAGGAATCGGAGAGAGTTCTACTCAGTTTTTCAGATTTTCATCACCCTTCCTTATCTTCAAAAAGCCTTCCTTTTTCCTTGAAAATCGAAATGTGCATAAGAGTATACTTCTATTCAATTTTGAGTCGGTTTCATTATGTGTATAAAACAAACAAAAGCAAAGCACACGCAGACGACAGATGGCGTTCTGTAAAGCTCTCAGTGCTGGCATGCGCATTTCATCCACAAAAAAGGCAGAAAAAATTTGGTTCGTGTACTCGCTACTGCCAGCATACGCTTTCACCGCCTACTGTGTGGAAAGTGAAGGCCGTGCCTAATTTAATCGACCACCTGTTGCGTCTGTTTAACGTTCCGCCGACAGGGTGTGTAGGAAATGATAAGCACCAATTTTTTACCTAGAGTATGCCTTAATATCACTACCTTCGTCTCTACCGCCAATAGCTACTAAACTTTGTTTATTCTATGGATTTTCTCCTAACAAAAAATGTCAACAAACTGAATAAACATGCTTGTTAAGCTTGCTCGTTAAACGAAACTATTATAAAAAATAATCATTTTAAAGTTTTACTTAATAAACAAACCTGCTTGGTTCTATCTAAACTTAAAAAACAGCGTTTTATTTGATAACTTGTCTTATTGATGAGCCCTTACTGTAAAATTTTGCTGTCAGATGTTTTATTTTGCTATGAAATAACGTTTGCATGCATTGTTCCTTCTACGTGTGCCGACCAAAAATATTGCCCTTCTACATAACAGTTGGTTTGGATCGTTTTAGTAGTGATCATGTAACGAGTAGATGAGACATAGATTTGAACTATGGTACGTGTCGTGATATCGTCCTGCATTGTAAGTATCCGTTTATATGATGCTGGAATCAATGTATTTCGGTACATCAATCACAAATGAGCATATTCTTCGGTGCACCAGAGGTACTCCACAGTTGAAGTGGTTTGTTGTCATCTTTTGATTAGAAGAAGATTGGAGCATACTTCCTTTAGTTGCCATAATTCCAGTAATTCACGAAGGTGAACCCTGAAAAGGAGAAACATATTTAAAAATTAAATGTTTTCACTGAATCATTTGCTGATTATAATTTTCTGAATAGCTTAAATCTAAGTAAAGTTAGAATGGTAAATAAAGCCTACTGATATAGCCTAAGCCTATAAAATTGCATGATCATTTTTATATAAAATGGGGACGATACAACCATCTCATTACGTGAGAAGTCTTTCTCAGATTATATTCCTACATATCTACTTCTTTCTTAGCGTTTCAAGCTTATTACTTTCGCAACTAGCTTATTGCTTGCTCTCAACTTAGTGTTATAAAAGCACTTCCACAGTTATAAATTATTGCCAGGAACCATTTTTGCATTAGTATGATTTTGTGGTATGCAGGGTTGCCACGTTATTTTTTCTTCTTTTTTTTAATTTTTTCCAAAAAATCATTTTTATATGTGTTTAACTGCAGAAAATCTTGGCAAAACAATTTATATCAAACTTTGTGTTTAAATAGTAAAATCGAAACTTTTCAGATGCCAGAACGCTAATGCGCTTCTTTCTGGTAAAATTTCTGGTAATACTAGTTTGTGTTATGTTTATGTTATGTACTAGAGTGTTATGTTTATGTGTGCAAAATTTTATTGCGATATGTCAAGTAGTTTTCCAGATGCATTCGAAACAAGAAGAGCTACGCCAGCAAATCTTGGGCGCGGTGATCGATAATCCTGGTCAGTCGCACAGATGGATCGGCAAAAGGCTTGGAATCCACCATTCCACCGCGTCCCGCGTTGTGAAGATGTTCCAGGAGACGAAGACCATCGAGCGGCACGTTGGAAGCGGGCAAAAACCGAAAACGGAACCCAGAGAAGGCGCGGAAGATAACGCAGTACTTTAAGAATAACCCGAATCTTTCCACCCGAGACGTGGCCAAAAAGGTCAATTCGTCGAAGTAATTCGTCCAGCAGACCATGAAGTAGGCTGAGCTACGTGTTTTAAGGTCAGGAAGGCGTCAAACCGAACTGACAAGCAAAACACGGTGGTCAAATTGCGTACGCGGAAGCTGTACCGTGAGAGGCTGGTCAAGGCAGGCTGTCTCGTCATGGACAACGAGACATATATCAAGGCGGACATCGAAAAAAATTCCCGGCTCCGAGTTTTTTGTCGGTACGTCCCGCATGGAGGTTCCGGAAAAGTTCCGGAAGAGAAAGATGGACTAATTCTCGAAGAAGTACCTGTTGTGGCAGGCGACTTGCGAGTGCGGACGGTACAACAAACTGTTCGATACAACTTGTACCATAAACGGGCAGATGTATCGAGAGGAATGCTTGCAGAAGCGCTTGCTGCCCTTCCTCCGCTCTCACCGTGGTCCCACGCTAGTCTGGCCGGATCTCGCTTCGTGCCATTACGCCAAGCCTGTAATGGATTGGTACGAAGCGAAGAACGTTAATGTGGTCCCGAAGGAGGCGAACCCGTCAAATACACCAGAACTTTGTCCGATCGAAACGTTTTGGGCGATAATGAAGAAGAAGTTGAAGAAAAGCGGAAAAACATTCAAACCCGATGACGCTTTGAAGAAAAAATGGGAGAAATTGTGTAAGGAAGATAGACAAAGCCTCGCCCAAGATCTCGTGAGCAGTTTTAAGAGAAATGTACGAGCATTCCGCTTGGGGAAGGAAATTCTATAAATAAATTATGCCAAAAGATAGCTAATATATAGATATTTAATCCCTGAAAACCTGAGAACTATCCGATTTAAAAGGAATTTTTGGTGATCATTTTTGTGTGTCTCATTTTTTCCGAGTCCAGTTTTTAATTGCTATTGAATTTAATGCAAAATAAAACAGTTATACAGTCATAAAAACACATTTATTTTCACTTTCACTTTTTTTTAAACACTATATAAAAAATAAAACTTTTTTGAGCGTATTAGTAGAACGAGTTTCCCAATCACATTTATTTTGATTAGCCGATACGGAAAGGTCTTTTCAGTAGGGCTTAGTGCAATTATCGGTTTCCCTACATCACACTACAGCATAACGGATCTTCTCCCTACAGGATAACGAATCACTATACGAGGAATTCAGGTTCTCGGGGGAAATCGATCATTGCACTTAAGCTCTTCCGACACGCCAGTTTTGATATGATAATTAATCATGAGATTTTTGTTTTGATTACTTAAAGTTCAAGGATAAGTGGTCGTACTCCGGTGGTTTTGGATTTTGGTCTTGAGGCCTAAACGCAATGTGGACGGAAAGGGAACCGAAACGGCAAGTTTGACAGTGGTCATAGATGACGTTGATTTGTCCAATTGGAATTAACTTGAATCTAATCAGTTTTCTATCCGACAAACAGGTTTAGTCAGATTGGGCTATTTCACTGCCGTCGCCGTTCCACTGCGTTTGAGCCTTTATCCAGATTGCCAAAAAAGTCGCTCCACCACTGCCGAAGAATGCGGAATTAGTAGAAAGTTCGCAATGAACTTTTTTTAGAAAAGGAAAAGCCAGCTTCCCATATGCTCGTTTGAAACGAAGCAGTTTTCTCCAACAAGTTTCCAAGTCACCTGATTTTTTCACCTCGATGTCCTTGCAGATGATTGCCGTTCACATCCTGAGCAGGAGCAAATAACACATGAATACCTTATTATTAAACAGCTACAGTATTAAACAGCTCAGATTAAGAGGTAAAATACCTAAGCAAAATAAAGGGCGATACGGTCAAAATTTGGTCAATATCAACTTGACGTATTTCTTTCAATTTTGTATTTAAAAAACCTGAACACCCCTCATTTTGAAGGTGTGTGTGTGTGTGTGTGTGTGTGTGTAGAATGTTGCTCCTATTTTGATTTTGGAATTCACTCTTCAGTTGTCAAAATGCCGTCCAAGCCGTTACAAATGTAATTAAAGTGTTTGGGGAACGTTTGTCGACAGCCAGGAAGTCTGGATCGGGGGGAAATCGAAAACCGGAAGCCGCTGAGACGACAAAGAGAGTTGCCGGTAGTTTCAAGCGAAACCCTAACCTATCTCTCCGAGATGCCGCAAATAAGCTGGGTGTATCGTCTACAACCGTGCATCGAGCCAAAAAACGAGTCGGACTATCGACTTACAAGAAGGTAGTGACTCCAAATCGCGATGATAAACAAAATACGACGGCCAAAGCACGATCCCGGAGGCTGTACACGACGATGCTGACGAAGTTTGACTGCGTGGTAATGGACGACGAAACCTACGTCAAAGCCGACTACAAGCAGCTTCCGGGACAGGAGTTTTATACGGCAAAAGGAAGGGGAAAGGTAGCAGATATTTTCAAGCACACGAAACTGTCAAAGTTCGCAAAGAAATATCTGGTTTGGCAAGCCATCTGTACCTGTGGCTTGAAAAGCAGCATTTTCATAGCTTCCGGGACTGTCAACCAAGAAATTTACGTGAAAGAGTGTTTGAATAAACGTCTGCTGCCTTTCCTGAAGAAACACGGTTGTTCCGTACTGTTTTGGCCGGATTTGGCATCTTGCCATTACGGTAAAAAGGCCATGGAGTGGTACGCCGCCAACAACGTGCAGGTGGTTCCCAAGGACAAGAACCCTCCCAACACGCCAGAGCTCCGCCCAATTGAGAAATACTGGGCTATTGTCAAGCGGAACCTAAAGAAGACCAAAAAACTGCTAAGGACGAGCAGCAGTTCAAGGCAAACTGGCTTTCTGCGGCGAAGAAGGTGGACAAGGTGGCTGTACAAAATCTGATGGCAGGGGTCAAGCGTAAGGCCCGGCAATTCGGATTTGGAAAAGCGGAAGCCTAACTGAATATTTTTCCTGAATTTTATACTAATTGAACTTGAAAAAGAAATTTAATTTGATTTTTTAAATAAACGATTTCACCGATTTACACGCGTTTTCCCTTGACCAAATTTTGACCGTATCACCCTTTACCTAAGAATTGCAAGCAAAATACCTCACGAATAACAAAACTTGTTATTTCAGATACCTGGGAATACCTGAGAGGTATTCTTTTGGTATTGTCTCACCTCAATTTGGTATTTGCATAACATTTTGGGGACAATTTTATATTATTGTCCTCAGGTATTTTACCTCTGAATCTGAGCTGTTAAATACCAAAGCCAGTTAAAATCTGTATCCAAATTAATCCGGACACCTTCAAATCATTGTAACTTTTGATATGTTGCACGTAGGAATGAAAAATTTCACTGTGGTATAGCTGAGTGTCTATGATGAAAAAGACTATGCTTGATGTTTACATTTCATGTTTAGTATTCTAGATGGGGACTAAAGAAAAAAAAGTGCGCGAGCGAATTTTGTACGGGCAAATCCTGACTTGTCAATAACATTGGATTTGCCTCAATCCACTGTTCACGATGTGCTCATATCATTTTCGGAACGTTTGACGGTAGAGAAGAAACCGATAAGTGACAAAAACATTGGACGCGCTGATCCTGCCATGGACCGAAAGGTGAAAAAGATATTAACGAAAAACCCAAATCTCTCCATTCGAACGGTGGCTCGTAAAATAGGGACATCGCCTGGTTTTGTCCAAAAATCAAAACAACGTTTGGGACTTAAGTCTTATAAAGAAAAAACTGTTCCAAATAGCAACGACAAACAGAACTTGGCAGCAAAATCACGGGCTCGACGTTTGTACTGCGAATATTTGACGAAGTTTTCATGCGTTGTTATGGACGATGAAACTTATGTCCTGGAGGATTTCAAGTAGCTTCCAAGGCTGGCTTTATATTCTGCTATGGCCAGAAATGCTACAGCTGAGCATTTCTGAATGAAGAAGGCATCGAAATTTCCCAAAAAATACCTTGTGTGGCAAGCAATTTGGCCCGTGTGGCAAACAGAGTAAATCTTTCGTCACTACAGGCACAATCAACAAGGAGATCTTGTTACCTATCAAATCGGTCACATTTAATTTGTACAAATGTATATATTTTTATTACTAGGTGAGTTATGGTAGCTTAATTATAATTGAAGACAAAATTTAATGAAATAGAATACCGTAGAATCTTTCGAATTAGAAATTTGGATTATCCCTCCCCTCTCCTTAAAAAAAATACCTCTATAATCCGTGAACGCACCCTTGTCATTCTCCCACGTTGATCTAAACGTCACACCGCCGATGAGAAGAAGAAAGAAAACAAATAAAAACCGTTGGTCGCTGAAAAAACGACAGTCAGAAGGTGAACAGATCTCGAGTAATTGAGTGTCGGGAGTAATTTTTAACCCGCACCATTTTCTTAACTATTCACAGTGCATAGTAGTGAGCCGTTGGATCGAAAAATCCCTGTGTGTATCGTGCCGATTGAAGAAAAGAAGAGTAGAGAAATCGGATACTTTCCAACTACCAAGTTGCCGTGCCACCACGATAGTGCCTGTGTTCGAAGCCGTTAGATAGCGGAGCAGTTCCCAGCCAAAACGACACGATCGGGTGCCATTGCTTGAGTTAGATGAACCCGTTGCACCTAACCCCCACGGAGCGTCTTGCCAAGATCTCGGTCCATATCAGCCATGACGAGAGTGAGCACACCAGTTCCGCTTGCACGATCCTGGGACTCGCCGATCCGGCAGAATGAAGCTCACCAACCTGGACACGGTACCCTCAATGATTGATCCGGTAATGTGTTAAAATTTCCTTATCCTATCCCTTTGGAACACAGCTGAACACAGAAATTCAATATGAATAGATTACCTTGACCCTTAACTTGAATATTTTTCATTTAATCAAAAAATACAATTCCTCAATTCTCCATCTTATTTTCGAGGTCCACTTTGTTTTTTTTTCTAAAGGGAAGTAATTCCGTGATATCCACCCAATTCCTCCCCAGAGCCATGAAACGACCCTAAGGTCCAAACAGTCTAGGGCAAGATAAGTAGCCCCGAACAAAACGAGTTTCTAACAATTGGCGCCCAACACAAAACAAAAGAAAAGGTTTCCATTTCAACCATAAAGTGGAACCCTTTTCAAGGAAGGGGAGGAATTGGAATCCTTTATTCCAATTGTTCTTTATAAAGTGAAAAGGTTTGTATTATAAATAATATTCCTTTCATTAAATGTTCATTTTCTGGTATGGGTTCGGATGATGAGAAAACTTAATAATTATCTTCTTTGAAATCAACTTTAGAAATCTAATCTATTATTCAGTGATACAGTGTAAACAGTTAAGCTAATAATAAGTGATTCTAATCACATCTTTTCCATTATACAGTGCTTCAAATGTGTAAATTTTTAGTTTTGTAATTTTGGTTAGGGCTTAGCATAGGAAAATAGCATAGGTGTATGCTGGTTTCTATTCTTTTGCATAGTTTATGCAATAACGTAGGCTAGAATCTAGCCTTTTCTTTTAATTAAGGCTACTTTTTCCAACTTTTTTTTTGCGAATAGTAGCTAATTAAGGGGAATTTATTGTAGGTTTAGATTATTTGGTAGATTTTTGTATATTTTTTTGTATTTAATAAATTTTTCAGAGCATTTTCGATTCCGAAAATGACCGAGGCATTGATGGATTATCCCCAGGCTGTCGATAAAATTTTAGAATGGTATCACACCTTGAGGGTGGACCATCTAATGCCTTATGAGCTTGAATTCGAGCTCAATATTCGGTCGATTGTAATCCGAGACGATCCCACCTATTCTCGAAGGCGGAGAAGCCTTCGTGACCACTTGAAAAATGAGAAGGAAACCCAGAAAACTATAGAGGCGGTACTTGATGTGGATTGGGAGGAAACCATACAGTTTTGCGGTCGGAATTTCGATGAGATCGTTGAAGGTTTAAAAGAAAACGATAAGGTTCTCAGGGTTAGGGGGCAAGCAAGAGTGCTGCATTTTGGCCACCGAATTGTCCTGCTAGTAAATAATGCTAGGGAATTGGGAGAAGTGGAACACTTTTTGAAAGCGATGTTAATAGACGTGGTGAAACTTTTAATAAACAATTTCTATGGGAGTTCTGAGGAACGAGGAGTGGAAAATAGAAATGAGCTGGGGGACCATTCTCTGTTGGAACTGTTCTCAACAGAGGGTGATTCACCAGCTCGCGTTTTATCCACTTCAGTGACTAGTACCGGTACTATACCTATAAGAACCGCGCCAGCTGAAATCAATGCGGCGTATTCCCAGCTCGAAGCGACCGTAAGTGTGAATTCATTAATGGCGAGAATTAAAGAGCTTGAAGCAGAGTTGGATAGGCGAGATAAGCAGCGGGATGAGATTTATGTTACCGACACATCAAATGTGCAGTCCGGAATCAGTGTTCCGATGAATAAACCTCCGTTCACTCCCTATCCATCTCAAATTCAAGGAACTGAATATGCGCGCTCCGGTGAGTCGGTGCGAATCACCGAACCTTATGCGTACAGCTCCGCCTATCTAACGAACGCACAAGGCCATTCGGTGGCTTCTTACTCCAAACCGTGTACTAGTGTTACTTTCCCGCTCCCTCAGAGCTACTCGTCAGCAGTCTTCAGTCAGCAGGCCTCAGTCTTCTTCGTTGTGGCAGGGACACCTTCAGAAGGCTACGGGTGTACAGCCTTTCAATACCATCCTCACCACTAGTTCATGGTTCGGAAACCCAGCGCAACGCACGGCGCCAGCATCAATTCCGTGGTCAGCTTCACTGCCTATGAATAGCACGCCGAGTTTCAATCCTTGGTTTGGGAATCCAACACTGGGCAGTGCTTGTACAAACCCTTCATGCTCTCAGAACCCGACTTTGAGAAACGTTCCGTCGACCAATCCTTGGTCTGGAACTGCTGCCTCAACTTCATACCCTTACGCCAACCCTTCATGCACTCCATATAGTACTGCTCTATCGAGTAATCAGGGGCTTCATAGCCAACCTGTGTCTAAGTGGACAATTTCTAAATACGATGGCGAAGATCAAGGGTTGAAGTTGAATCAGTTTTTCGGGATGGTTCATGCCATGGCCGTCTCTGAGCACGCCTCAGAAGTCGAACTATTCGATTCAGCGATTCATTTATTTAAGGGACCCGCCTTACAGTGGTATATGACCATGCGAGCCGCGGGTCGCCTGATGAACTGGCAGCATCTGGTTCTAGAGCTTAGAAGGACGTTTATGCACCCTGATCTAGATTCCATGATAAAAATGAAAGTTTATCAACGGCACCAGTTGAGAAACGAAACGTTTTTCCAGTATTATCACAGCATGGAGGAACTGTTCGGAACAATGAGTGTTCCAATTCCGGAGCACGAAAAGGTCCAAATTCTGATGCAGAATGTAAGGATCGACTATAAGAAACAGCTGAATTTCCTTCCTATCGCCGACCTCCAGACACTGGTGTCTGCCGGTCAGAAGATAGACGCCGTCAACTTCTCTGTTTACAATAAGGTCTTCGGACCGGAGAAGTCGGTTAACATGGTAGTATGTTCTGAGACCAAGCCGAAAATAGAGAAGCAAGCGAGCAAGCAACGCTCACCACAGCCACCGCATCAATCCGGCAACTCTTTTCCGCAAGCCAACCAGCATCAAAAGGGTTCCCCAAGCGGAGCCGCTAGTCCTCGTGGGCCAACGCGGTCACACATGTCACTCGAAGAAATGATCGAGTCTCATCAGCCTCTCTCCAATCGCCACTGCTTCAATTGCGGCAAGTTTGGGCATCGGATGGACCATTGCCGACTTCCAAAAGGAGTGCTGTGTGAAAACTGTGGGTTTCGAGGCTACCCATCCAACAACTGTCCGTATTGCGAAAAAAACGCCACCGCAGCGAGCCAAAACCGCCGGCCGCTGAACAGCAACTTCTAGGCGTAAACCCTCCCAAATTTTTCGAGCCGGCTACTGATAGCCTGTACCAGATGTCTCCGGATTTGTTCACCATTTCATACCCATTTCCGAACGATAATCGTCCGTATACTTCCGTTAAAGTTTATGGCGTAAACTTTCAAGCTCTTCTTGACAGTGGTAGTAATCTTACCCTGATCAATGACGCCGTCTTCAATTCCATCAAACCGAAGCGGATATTTTCACTTCGGGATCCCGTCCGGCTAAACACAGCGAGCGGAGAAGCACTCAGTGTACGCGGACAGATATACCTGCCTTTTTCTTGGAATGGTACCGTCAAAATTGTTCCTACTCTGGTCGTCCCCAATCTGGCCATCAGCTGTATCTGTGGGATGGATTTTTGGAAGATGTTCAATATTCAACCCACAATTACAGGATGCGCCATGATTGAAAGCTCAGAGGAAGAAACGAGCCATGAATGGCCACCGCTCCCGTCTGTTCTAACTGCGTCAGAGCAACAGACTATCGAACAGATCAAAACACTGTTCATACCAGCCCGCCCCGGACGATTATCCATTACCCCACTAATGGAGCACAAAATAGAACTTGCCGAGGAGTGGCGGAGAAAACCCCCTTCCGACAATTTCCCTACGTCATGTCTCCTAAAACACAGGGGCTGGTGTCTGTAGAATTACAGAGATTACTGGACGCGGGCATAATTGAACCCAGCAGCTCAGAGTGGTCGTTGAACTGCGTGCCAGTCGTCAAGCCCCATAAGGTTCAGCTCTGTTTAGACGCGCGTAAGATTAACGAACGTACTGTTCGTGATGCTTACCCTTGCCGCACCCAGGTCGAATCCTAGGCCAACTCCCGAGGGCAAAATACCTTTCAACTATTGACTTGTCGGAGGCATTCCTACAAGTTCCATTGGAGAAGTCTTCGAGGAAGTATACGGCTTTCAGTGTGCAAGGCAAGGGGTTGTTCCAATATACCAGGATGCCCTTTGGTCTTGTAAATAGTCCTGCAACGCTGGCAAGACTCATGGACCGGGTTTTGGGCCACGGTGTATTGGAACCCCATGTTTTCGTCTACCTCGACGATATCGTCGTGGTGACGGAAACATTTGAGCATCACGTCCAGTTGCTTCGTGATATTGCGTGCCGACTGAACAGAGCCAACCTCACCATTAACTTGGAGAAGTCTCAGTTCGGAGTGCCGGAAATTTCCTTCCTAGGATATCTCTTAAGCTCGGAAGGTCTGCGTGGAAATCCCGACAAGATCCGGCCGATCGTTGAATACGAGAGACCGACAACGATAACCAAGCTCAGGAGATTCCTAGGAATGGTGAATTACTACCGACGATTCATCCCGAACTTCAGCGTGATTTGCGGGCCCCTGTCTGACCTTCTGAAATCCAAAACCAAGATCATCGGCTGAAATGATGTTGCGGAGAGAGCTTTCTGCTCCATAAAAGACCTACTAATCGCCGCACCGATTCTGGGAAGCCCTGATTTTTTCCAAGAGTTCGTCATCCAGACGGACGCGAGCGATGTCGCTGTTGCTGGAGTACTCACCCAGCAACAGGAGGGTGGTGAGCGGGTAATTTCCTATTTTTCTAGGAAGCTCACCACTCCTCAGAAAAACTATCACGCTGCCGAGAAGGAAGCTCTAGCCGCCCTGCTTTCTATCGAAGCATTTCGGGGGTACATTGAAGGCTACCATTTCACCTTGGTGACGGATTCGTCGGCGCTGACCCACATCCTCAAAACGAAGTGGAAGGTTGGTTCCCGGTGTAGTCGATGGAGCTTGGACTTTCAGCAGTTCGACATGACCGTAGTGCACCGGAAAGGCAAGGAAAATGTCGTCCCAGATGCACTATCGAGAAGCATAGCGATAGTCCAAGTTTCGCCAACTTCACCGTGGTACGCATCTTTAATGGAGAAGGTTACTAGTCGCCCTGACGACTTCGTCGACTTCAAGGTCGAGAATGGTAGGCTGTACAAATTCATCACTGCCAAAAATGTACCCTTCGACTCGCGCTTCGAATGGAAGCAAGTAGTTCCATCCGATGAAGTCTCCGAGTTGTGAGACAAGCTCACGATGACCATTTTCATCCTGGGTTTGACAAAACTTTAGCTCGTGTCCAACAGTGTTACTATTGGCCCAAGATGGCCAAGGACGTCAGGGCACATATTCAGGCTTGTTCCATATGTAAGGAGGTAAAGCCATCCTACGTCCAAACCACACCGGAAATGGGAAAAATGCGCTGTGCATCCCGGCCGTGGCAGATCATTTCGATGGACTTTGTGGGTCCGTTGCCACGTAGCCGGAAGGGGAACCAGCACATTTTAGTGATTTGCGACTATTTCTCGAAGTGGGTAATGGTTCACCCGATGAAAAAGCTGGATAGTTCAGCCATGTGTGTGATTTTGAAGAATCAGTGGTTCTACCGGAATTCTGTCCCTGAAACTATTATCACCGACAATGGCAGTACATTCATTTCAAAGCACTTCAAAGAATTATTAGACCACTACAAAATCGCACACTGGCTGAACTCCCGCTACCATTCACAAGCAAAACCGGTCGAGCGCGTCAACCGGACAATAAACGCGGCAATACGAACTTATGTTCAGGAAGACCAGCGTGTATGGGATACGAAAATCCCTGAAATTGAGCTAATGCTAAACACTAGTCTCCACGCCTCGACCGGGTTTACTCCGTATTTCATTACCCACGGACACGAGCTATCGGAGCAGGGGTCCGACCATCGTTTATTTCGCCACGGAGAAGAGTTATCCGCGGAAGAGAAAGTGGAAAGACGCAAACAGATGTTCGTCAACATTCATGAGATAGTTCATAAAAATCTCGAAAAATCCCACGACGTGTCAAGAAGCCGTTACAACTTAAGTAACCGTACGTTTGCAAAGTCCTTCGCGGTAGGACAGCTTGTCTACCGGAAGAACATGAAGCAGTCTTTGGCCGTCGAAAATTATAATGCCAAACTTGGTCGGCAGTATCTACCCTGCAGGGTGAAGGCTAAAATCGGCTCATCTTCCTATGAGTTGGAGGACCTAAGCGGAAAAATTTAGGAACCTGGCCAGCCGTTCACCTGAAACCAGGGTAGTGCAAAATCCGCCGGTGGAACAC
>JASCZW010013934.1:0-24180 GCA_034211315.2 Aedes japonicus | reverse complement strand
GAGGCGGATGCAGGAGCGGGAAGAAATGGTTTTATATCAATCTTCGAATGGCTTCTGGAAGAAAGCAGAACGCTCAGTAGTCAGCCCGCTAAGGATTTTTGATACCAAGACAGGTAAAGAGCTCAATAACTTGGAGCGAGGGAGGCAATTGTTTTCCATTTTGTCCCCATACAGCCCATTTTGAACCCAACACATCGGTCAAAAAGTACTCAGTCTTAGTAGGAAAACAATATTTTTTTTTTGTTAAATTATTTTATTCATCAATATAACTATTTTAGAGTGATACATCATTCCAACGTTTCTCTAGCTTTCGGATTGTTACTCGGTGTAATTATTTGTCAGACTATCAAATAGGATTGTTTCAGCAATCACTCTGGAGTATCTTTGTCTCATGAAGAGTTAAACAGGCCGTTGAAGGTGATCTGAGAATACGGTGTATGCGGAGTTCAAAACGAATTCAACCATTTGTGACTGCTCATTGATTTGCGACAAGGCAGTATCGTCCGGGTGAAAAAGCACCTTCTCTTCAAATGAGGTTTTCTGAGGATACTAAATGATCAAAACAAACAGATATTATAGTGTCAAGCGCTGATTGTCTACGTGTTCCAAGGAGGTCAATGCTCCAGCATCTCAAGATACAGAGGTTACCATCTTCCCAGCCGACGTTTTCTGACGGTTTCTCCATCTTCAAATACATTCTCGAGATTGCTGGCTTGATTGCGGAGTTAAGTGGCGAATCCATGTTTTATCTATTGTGATGTATGATGTACAACTCACGATTTTATAACATTTCAAACATTTTGAATCATGTCGACTTGCTGTTGTTTTGATTTGGTTTAGAGAACGTGCGGCGACAATTTGGAAAATAACCTTTCATACTAAATGTTCGTGTATACGTTGTAATACTATCTTTTTGATATTTTCAGATGTCAGTTGTCGTTGTAACTTTATTTTCTGCGATTGCTCCATAATGATTTTCGGCAGTTTTTCAATATTTTTCCGAATAATTACTCAATGATCAGCGCGTTCAGCTATCATGGCATCTGCAGATCATCGTCGGTGCATACCATCGTTTGATTTGTCGCTCTGACGGTACCTAGAAACACGCAGCACAGGCCGCCACATGTCAAGACTTGACTTTGCCGGCATCTTATCTGCAGTCTAATAAAGGGCCTTAGCGTACCTTACTCACATTTTGCCTGAAAAAGAAAAACAGATTCAGAGTACAGAGATTAATGTTCTTAGGGAAATGATCATTGCACTAGTTGTTCTGACAGAGCACTAATCATAGCGATGTCACGAACTCATGCAGGCCTGGCCTCGGCCAAAAGTTCCAGGACCATTACAGTGATGCATGTACGCCTTGTTGACTTAACTTATCACAGTTTATATTAGCTGGTTAATTCTCCTTCTTCTGGCATCACACTGTATGTTATTTTGACTTAATAATTAGATTGTATAACGAGAAAGTCACTTCAAAGAATGCGGAAATCAGTCGCAGAAATAAACATTTAGCAAGTAGTGCCATTTTCCATTTCTCCGTTCGTTTGGTTACAGACGTTTCCATTGAGGTTCTTCCATCTGTTGTTCCTAGAGCGGTTACCGTCTCAGCTAACGAAATCATGGGTTTAAAGGCCTGTTCAAATATTTGATATTGCTCAATCATCGAGTTAAATCCCTTCGTATGCAGTTTTCAGGAATACGCTCGCAGTGTCAGAACTGATCGTTTAATGATCGGCCACGGTTTACAGCACAGCAGATCGCGTAAAGCCTTCCATCCCTTGTATTATCGAGGCCTGAATCTGAGCATTTTTCAGTTACACCCATGAAAGCACTTACGAAGATGTTTCTCGAAAATTGAAATTTAACCCGTCAGAGTTTCTAGGCACATCCGCACAGGTACTATATATTACAACAAACTTCAGGATATAGATTGGGATTTCCAGGAATTCCGTAGCTTTCACTGGAAGGATTGAGGCATCACTAGTTGTGGCGTATCGTGTCATTGGCCGATGACAACAATCAAATCGTTGGCTCATTGAACGCGAAAACCGTCATACGAGCCTGCAAACATTCCATATCTATTTAAAACCGACTAACGATACGTAGACGGACGCAGAACTGCGTAATCCGGTCACGTCATTGCGCCGCAGAACAAGGCACCGCAGATACATCGCATCATACTTGTCCTGGCGTTTAATTTGCAGACAGCATTCATAATTAGTACATTCCCGCAGTTTGCAGACCACTTATGAACTTGAAACAACCACTTCACGGAAGACGGAAAAATATTGAAGTAATAACTAAAGGAATCATATGTAATAATCCCGCAGCATCCTTCCCAAAGTGCACTCATACAAAACTGTCTAATATCTCCTTGGGTGATTGTAAGAATTGCACATGGGCGAGACAGGATTCATGCACACAATTCTTCAGATCTACAAATAAGAATTTCTATCACACTGCCCAAGAATATCGCAAGATTTTTGCAGTTCTTCAGTGTCCTCCAGAATTCCTTTAAAATCATGAATCTTCCAGTTTATCTATTGAAGAAAGTCAAAAACTGTTTATTTTCATACAGAAGTAGCTTGTGTATTATACTCATCTCCAACGAACGCTCATCAATTTCAGAGGTATCACAGAACGAGATGTTGATATCACGGAAGGGAGGATCTGATCACGCGAGAATAGTAAACTAGAGAATCAGTTCATTACACGCTCTATCCTTCCTCAGATCTGAGCACGACGTAACACTCATGCAACGTTTGATTCAGTCTGAGCATTATCTTGTTGAACAAACACTTGCTCACTGTTGGACAAGGCAGTTGTCCGGTTCCGAAAATCTCCACGGCTGCCGTTTCGTGCGAGGAGATAACGGCAAAACGAGAAAAACAAGGAATTGATTTCCGTTGTACGTTAATCCAGACAAGACACGTTGGGATATGGCTAGCGTGTTGAAGACTTGATTTATGCAAAATATATAATAAACATAATTATCAATTTGTACCGATTTTACATCAAATCTTGTCATACGCTTCCAGCCGCAGTGTATGAATCAGAATTTATACGAATCACTGAACGCTAACAGTAGATGCGGAACGATTAATGAAATGGCCGAAGCTAAAAACCAGAAAATAAACGCATGCAATTACTGAGATCTGCTTCATTCGTTGTTCCGTCTGGGAACGGATTTTCAGCGGCAGACCGACATTAAATCATCCGTCTTCTTTAAAACTCAAGCATAACATGCGCACTTGGACACAAGATGGGAATGTGACTTTCAAAAACAAACTGGGTTTCATTTGATCTAGCATCGCACCATTATATCTCAAATCCGCGCATCATGTTGAACAGCACCGACGATCCTCTTCCTGACTCTCGCCTGTTGTATTCCACGGCAAAATAAACAAATCTTGGCTTCAGAGTAGCTGGGTCAATCTATCCCATGCACAAATGCGTTATACGATGCCATTACAGTAGTTGCCGATGAACAAAATCGGGCACAGCCTCCTCTTACCAAGGGCACGCGACAGTACATAGGCCGCCGAGATGCATTGCTGCCCCAACACAGCCTTCTAACCGCACCGTCGGCATCCATCTTAACATTGATGATCGATGAGTCATTGAGACAGCTACTGACTTGCTGCAGGCAGGTCAGCAGGCGATGAGTGCATTTGTCTGCATGCAAACATTTTCTTTCATAAATCACGATTTGTACTGTTGCTCACAACCGAATTAACATCATCAGACAAGCTCATTCATTTTGCATTACATACCATTACGGCACTGAACGCCAAGAGATAACTGATTATCGCGTCGTCCCGAGGTGTCAGACTGAACACCGAATGGATCGACAGAGCTGGAGTGTGACACGTTGCGGCTCACATCTTGCCTTAATCCCTAAACTGTCAGTCAATTTTCAAGTTTGACTCGGAACATCTTTGAGACAGAAAAAAACACAAACACAGATAAAAACTTCATAGCAAACATTACAGTAGCTGAACACACGTCAGTCAAAAATCATAAATGAGCTTCGGCTCATTTGAAAGTTGATCAGAAACAATCAGGACCAGGGAATACACCATGCGACATTGCTCCTGTGTTACTGAACTTGAATCCACCCAGTCAAATGATATGATCTGATTGTACTCATAACATTGACACCTTCTCCACATTACATCGAGTCTTCAGGCTCTAGGCCGCGTTCATGTTGCCCGCCGTAGTCACGGTCGGTCAGTTTGGGCATCTTCGCGACGGTCCGATCTTCAGCATTCTGTCCCAAACTGCTACGGTCCAACAAACTGGAGGGCTACCGGAGAGTCGAGGCGACGCTTGTCACTTGGCAGAAGGGAGAAGAGGCCACCGGTAGCGACGTGATTCTCCATTGATTTGCCCAGAGAGAGTCACGTCACACGCAGGTGACTCCTTCACTTCACCAAGTGATAACTGTCACTCGACTCGGAATCACCCCCGTTGACATCTGCACTTATCGCATCCTTAATAAACTTGGATGCGCTTTAAGAAGGGCACGTCACTCTCGGGCTGAAACTGTTGGAGAATTATGTATAAATGTATGAATATATATATATATATATATATATATATATATATATATATATATATATATATATATATATATATATATATATATATATATATATATATATATATATATATATATATATATATATATATATATATATATATACATATATATATCTATATATCATACAATTCTACGGCATAATTAATCATCAATTAAAAGAGAGATTTGAGCAATAAAAATGAAAAAGTGCCATTAAATTATTAAGTTCGTGCCAACAAATAACGTGTGATCAGCATTAAAAATTAGGAATGAGCAATAAAGATGAGAAAAGATCTTCGGATACCTATTGTGACCGGTAAATCTGTCAAATCAAGCAACAGCTATTAGTATATGTGCAATTAAATAGGCAGTATTTCGCCAAATATAATTTGAGCACTAAACTACTGCATATGTCTTTAATTTTGTTGATTTTCCCATAAAAACAGTAAAAATGAGCAATGGATATTTATTTATCCATTGCTCATTTTACTGTTTTTATGGGAAAATCCAACAAAATTAAAAGACATATGCGAATAGTTTAGTGCTCAAATTACATAATTTGGCGGAAATACTGCCATATTTAATTGCACATATACTAATAGCTGTTGCTTTATTTGATAGATTTACCGGTCACAATTAGATTATCCGAAGATCTTTTCTCATCTTTTATTGCTCATTCCTAATTTTTTAATGCTGATCACACATTATTTGTTGGCACAGGCCTTAATAATTTAGTGGCACTTTTTTCATTTTTTTATTGCTCAAATCTCTCTTTTTAATTGATGATTAATTATGCTGCAGTACAATTATGTATAAATGTATAAATATATATATATATATATATATATATATATATATATATATATATATATATATATATATATATATATATATATATATATATATATATATATATATATATATATATATATATATATATATATATATATATATATATATATTTATACATTTGCTACATGAATTCTACTCCAACAGTTTCAGCGAGAGTGACGTGCCCTTCTTAAAAAGCCATCCCGTAAAAAGTTTGATAAGGATTGTCAGAATTGGGTTATTCAATGAGGGTTATTCCGAGAGTCGAAGTGATCGGTTATCACTTGGTGAAGTGAGAAGAGTCACCTGCAGTGACGTGACTCTCCTGGGCAAATCAAATGGAGAGTCACGTCACTGCAGGTGACTCTTCTCACTTCACCAAGTGACAAACGTCACTTCGACTCTCGGAATAACCCTCAATTTGTTGGACCGTATAGTTTGGGACAAGTCACGAAAATACGGACAAGTCACGAAAATACCCAAACGGTATTAGAGTGACTACGACGGGAGATGAACCAGCCCAGAGCTGAAAAGCTCGATAATAATGGAAAAAAAAAATTTATCAATGTTTATATATGAAATATCAAATCATACATTTGGCAAGTTAGTTAAGTTCAATAACTACAAAACAATGTCAGTATGAACGTATTCCCTGAATATTTACATTCTTTCTGACCGAACACAAAACAAATAAATTGAAGCTCATTTATGTGTTTTTGACTAACATTAGATTGTGGTTAGTTTAACCTGTATGTTTACTTTAAGTTTTTTATCTGTGTTTGTGTGTTTTTTTTTCTGTCTCAAAAATGTTCAAGTCAAAAGAAGCGAAAAGTTATTTGACAATTTAGAATTAAAACAAATGTGTTATGTGAGCCCCACTTCAAACTCCTGCCTACCTTCACATCCATTCAGTTGTTAATCCTATTAACCTCGAGACGGCCGCGAGTAATCGGTTGTATCCTCTTAACGTTAGTTGTAATATAATTTATGTATACAAATATGAAAACTTGGCTCTGTAATGTTAATTCGATTGAGCTTGTACAAATAAATGATTTATATAAAAAAAAATGTTTACGCTCCAAACAAATACACTTTTCATACCAACAGCTGACTGCTGCAATGGGGTCAATGGCGTTTCAATATTTCGTGTCGTAATTTAAAATGGAATACCGTGATTGCGGTTAAGAAACTGTGTTAGATTTCCAACAACATCTCAGCAGCCAGCAATTTCTCGCGTACCACGAGCAAAGGAACTATCCTTTTTGACCGATTTTGTTCATCAACCTTCTGTAATAACGCAGCTATTAACATATTTTGTATTGCATAGGTTGTTGAAAGCTACTCGCAAAGCCAAAGATTTGTTTATTTTGCCGTGGAATACAACAGAGAAAGTCGAGGAAGAGAATCGTCGGTTGGTTCTTTTCAAATGATACGCGAGATTTGAAATATAATGGTACGATGCAAAGATAAATAAACCAATTTGTTTTTGAAAGTCACATTCCATCTTTTTATTAAAGTGCGTGTTATGCTGAGTTTAAAAGAAAACAGATATTTATAATATCAGTCTACCACTGAAAATCCATTCCCGAATGAAGATAGCAGAAAAAGAAGATAAATCTCAATAATTATATACATTTATTTTCTAGTTTTTACTTCAACCATTTCATTAATCGTTCCATATATACATTATGATTCCAGTATTCATGTTTTCATTCTGATTCATACACTGCGGCAAACGTATGATGACCAAGACGCGATGCGAAATCGATTTTAAATTGATAATTATGTTTATTAAATTATATTTTACTCGCTCACTTATCAGAGTCTTCAACACACTAGCCGCTATCCCAACGTGGCCCGTCTGGATTAGCATTACAACGGAAATCAGTTCCTTGTTTTCTCGTTTTGCCATTGTCTCACACAAGCGGCGGCATTGCTGGAATTTCCGAACCAGACAACTGCTAGCGATCAACTGAGTGAGCAAGAAATTGTTTGTTCAACAAAATAATGCTCAGACTGCGAGTCAAACGTTGCATGAGTTATTACGATCGTGCTCAAGGTCTGAGAGAGATAGAGCTGATTCTTATGAACTGATTCTCTAGTTTTTACTATTCTCGCGGTGAGTCGAATCACCATATCGTTCAAACCGTCGCGCAACATCTCGTTCTGCAATGCTGGTACGAAAATGAACACTGTGAGTTACCTCTCTCGAACACAGGTATTGAGCGTTCGTTGAGGTGAGTATGTACAACATTACTTCTGGCATAGCATAAGCAGTTTTTTTTTTTGACTTTCTTGTGATAAAATATTTGGAAGATTCATGATTTTAAAGGAATTCCTGGAGGACACCTGAAAGAACTACAAAAAATCTTACGATTATTCTTGGAACAGTTCTTGATAAAAGTTCTTATTTGTTGGAGAAATCTACGAAGAATTGTGTGCATGAATTCCACAATCTCATATATTTAATTCTTATCTTTAAAAATTGTGGAACGGGTTTTTTGTAAAATTATTTTTTAAATTTTGGGAAGGATGCTGCAAGGATTATTACATATAGTTCACTAGTTATTACTTCAATATTTTTTTCAAGTATTCCACTGGTGAAGTGGTTGTTTCAAAGTTCCGCAAGAGATTGGTCTACAAACTTTGCAGAATTTCTTGCAGTGATTTCTACAATTCTTCTAATTATGAATGCATGCAAAAATCTGCAAGTGCACCTGGAACAAATGATGCGATGTATCTGCAGTTACTTGTTCTGCAGCGCTTAATGACCCGAGAAATTCCAGATTACACAGTTCTGCATCCGTCTACCACCAGATGGGTATCGTTGGAGTCAGTTTTAAAATGGAATATGGAATGGTTTACAGAGCTCGTGTTGGTTTTCACGTTCTAATCCAAATGAGCCAACGATTTGATTGTTGTCATCAGCCAATGACGCAGTCACTTATCCACTTCTTAAACTAAGTGATGCCTCCTATCAACAAAGCGAATCGTATATTCCAGTGAAAAGCTACGGAATTCCTGGAAATGCAATCCTGTAATCAGCTGAAGTTTCGCTGATTGTGCTCCTTGCCAATTTTTGTGCGGATTATTGCCTAAAGCATCTGACGAATTTAGGGGTTTCAGATTTCGAGAAACATCTTCGTAAGTTGAAAATATACATGGGTGTAGCTGCAGGAAAATGCTCAGATTCCGAACTCTCGATAATACAAGGATGGAGGCTTTTTACGCGATCTGCTGTGCTTTGTAAACCACGTGAAATAGATCATTAAGCGCTTTGATCTCAACGATCCCGTTCTGACTACTGCACCGAGCATTGACCACAAAAAGCTGCGCCCTTTGAAGGAGTTTAACTCGATGATTGAACAATATCCAAAATTATTTGAACAGGCCTTTAAACATGATTTTCGTTAGCTGAGGACGGTAACCATCTGCAAGGACAACAAGATGGAAGAATCAGAAGACTTCGAAACTTGTTGATGGAAACGTCTGTATTTCAAACGAGCAGATGGGAAAATGGCTTTTCACTTGCTAAGAATGTTTATTTCGAACTTTTGACTGATTCCGCATTCTTTTGAAGAAGAGAAGTGACTTTTCTCGTTATACAATCTAATTATTAAGTCCAAAACCCGGAACCGCCTGAGTACGGACATCATGGATGCCAAAGGGGGAAAGGAGGAGTTAACCAGCTAATATAAACATTACAATTAAGTTCAAAATTCAACAAAATGATGTACATGCATCATAACAATGGTTTACTGTTAATTCCATTCCGATGTTTTTTACCTATCCTGGAACTTTTAGTAACCAAAACAAACACCACATGATTCATTATCATATGATTAGTGCTCTGTCAGAATGGCTTAAGTGCAATGATCGATTTCCCCCGAGAACATTAATCTCTCGTATACAGATCTGTTTTCTTTTTTCAGAGCACAAAATGTGAAGTAAAGATTTTACCCAAAATTTATTGCTGTTAAACACAGATAAAAAAGATTTTTCCGGCAAAAATTAGAGATGGGAACGAAAAATAATGTGGCAACCCTGGTGCCGTGTTTCCTAGATGCACCATCAAACGACCATCAAACGATAGTTTGCCAGTTTCAAACGTGGTCATACGGACACCGCTGATGCTGAACGCCTTGGTCGGCCAAATGAGGCAGTTATTCCGGAAAATATTGAAAAAATACCCTGAAAATCGTTATGGGCAATCGCAAAGTAAAGTTGCAAGCGATAGCTGACACTCTGAAGGTATCAAAAGGTAGTGTCTACAACAGTATACACGAACATTTGGGTATGAAAAGGTTGTTTTCCAAATTGGTGCCGCGTTCGCTGCAACCAGAGCAAAAACAACAACAAGTCGATGATTCAAAGAGCTGTTTGGAAATGTTCACGCAAAATAAGAATGAGTTATTGCGTCGATACATCACAATGGATAAAACATGGATTCGCCACTTAACTCCGCAATCAAACCAACAGTCTCCTGAGTGGCGTGCAGATGGAGAAAGCCGTCCAGAGACTCAAACATCGGCTGAGAAGGTAATGGCCTCTGTATCTTGAGATGCTCATGGAATTTTATTCATTGACTCCTTGAAACATGACAAAACAATCAACAGCGACTATTATATCTGTTTGTTTGATCGTTTGAAGGCCAAAATCCTCCAGAAAAGGCCTCATTTGAAGAAGAAAAAGGTGTGTTTTCACCAAGACAATGCACCGTGTCACAAATCAATGAAAAACAGTCACAAAAATGGTTGAATTAGGTTTTGAACTCCTACCGCATACACCGTATTCCCCAGATCTGGCCCCCAGCGACTGTTTGCTCTTCGCAGAACTCAAAAAGATGCTCCGTGGAAAGATATTTGGCTCAGAAGAGGAAGTGATTGCTGAAACTGAAGCATATTTTGATGGTCTCGATAAATAGTTCTACACCGGTGTAATCGAAAAGCTAGAGAAGCGTTGGAATGATTGTATCACTATAAAATGAGATTATAATGATGAATAAAAATGAATTTTGGCAAAAAAAATTTGTTTTCCTATTTAGGCCCGGGACATTTTAACGGTGTGTAAGGTTCAAAATAAGGGTATATACGGACAAAATGGAGAACAATGACCTGCCTCGCTCCAAGTTATTGAGAGCACTTACCACCTCTTAATTATCGGAAGAGCTTTTACGGAGTCCGACTGCTGAGCGTTCTGCTTCCTTCAAGGCATCCGGGTGAAAAAACAATTTCTTCCACTCCTACATCGGCCTCAATTATTCTCGCCTAATTCCTTGTCAGATACCGATAAGTGCAAATCACGAGGTTGAGATTCGGAGAATGTTGCATCTGTGCTGCACTAAGCTGACGATCAATGCTAGCTGCTAACTTGCATTTCCCTAGCTACTCCCCAACCCCCTTTCAATGTAAACACTAACTCCGGCTGTTGCCGTCTCAGAGGAGGTGTGACTGTTAATTCTTATTGCTCTTGATTTTTGTATGAAAAAAAAAAAAATGTTGCCAATCTTTGCGGCAACAAATTTCGTTGCAACAAGTGTGATGAACAACCCACAGAGGATTCTTGAACAAAGCTACAGCTAAAGAATTGAACTCTGACTCATCTGATGCAGGTGATTCTAGGGTAGTATACGCACCCGGATATCCAAAAAAAATCGTTCTTCTTCAAAAATGCTCCGAAAACAACTGAAGTTATTTTCAAAAGATTGCAACATGTTTAGGCTACTCTAGTGAGGACTGTTCATTTTATTTAGAGGACACACTATTTTAAGTGTAATAATCACTGTACTGCCCATAATTCAAAAAATGGCTAATGTGCCTTCAACATGAATTCGAGAAAAATGCAATCAAAGTGTTTTTGTTATTAGAACAAGTTTTATTAGATTTTAATAACTTTTAAACTACTCATTATAGTTGTTGTCGATTCCGAAATCATGCCGTTGAATTGAAACAAGAAAAGAAGTTTTAGTTTGATCAACATAAAATTTGAATTCCCACCCTCTTGCCATCCGTAATTTGTAGTTCCTATTAACCTCGAGACGGCCGCGAATCGGCTCTTTCATCTAACATTAGTTTTAAGATAAATGATGTAGAGAAAATGGCTCTGTAAAGTTGATTCGATTGAGCCTGTATAATAAATGATTATTGAAAAAAAAAAAACATAAAATTTCGACCATAAGGTCTATACATTGTTTATAGTGTGGTGAAAGTTTCAGCTAAAAATATTGATAATTGACAAAGTTACAGTAGGTTGAACATAGCATTTTTTGTAAGCTAAATTTTGCTCGGCTTTTTTTGCTACTGAGTGTATGCTAAAATACATCCTATATTTTGAACCCTATGAGGTTTCGTGTGCATCCACTTGCATCCCCGCCAGCTAAAACTACTATAACTTCTTCCATAAAGGTTTTAGACGTAAGGTTAGTATAGAGAAAATTTATATTTTGATTATTTGTACAACTTTGTAGAACATTATTTTGACCTAAAACTGCACATTCATTAAATAATCACAAAAAAACTAGTTTCCAAGGCCCGCCATTTTAAAAAACGCGTACCTCGGCACAGTGACCAGATAGAAGGTTAGTGTCTTCAGCAATGTTGTTTGTATTAAAACTATCTACAACTTTGCCGAAGACACTGACTCTCTATCTCATCATTTAAAAAAATCAAGTTTGCAGCGGCGCCTGTGGTGAAGCTGCGAACTAAGATTTGTCACCTTCAAATGCGTTATATTTTTTGAAAATTTTCATCTGAAGACACCGAAATGTTAAGAACACGTTTTTACGAGTTATTGTAAAAAGTTCATGTTTTTGGCGTTTCGTCCCACAGTGCACCCGTCGAACTTGGTCAGCACCTGGTCGTATAGTTGCCGAGCACAGATTTTGGCCACACTATTCTGTATTGTGGTCTGATTTGGCTGTTTGCTAGCTCGATACGACTTGATTCCTTCCCGGAGTCGAGTTCTCCTCACGGTACTATGGGCAGCACCGAATTTTCTGGCCAAATCACGGTCCGACAGAGTGGGATTCCTCTTAATCGTCTTCAAAATCTTACCACGCAGTTTCCGGTCGACAGTTCCACTCCGACGATTGGCTTGAGGCTTCCGAATCGTCGTCAATGTTTCCTTATACCGTTTGATAACGCGCCATACGGTATTTCTGGGCAATTTCAGCTGTTTAGCTAGCCTAGATGCAGACCACAATGGATTTTCCAAATAACTGTGCACAATTTTTTCCCTTCTTTCGGCTTCCTAGTTGATTGTTTACAAAGTACAGTCGATTTGCGGAATGTCAAAAATAAATACGTGAAGCTGACAAAATTCCCGACACGTGGGCACCAAGAACTTCCAAATCTGTCCACCAGGAGCGCCACAATATGAGTAAAAGTTTGTTCCAATTCTAAATGAAGCAAGCGTTATATCTTTAAACTGGAGATAAATTATCTTTTTAAAATGAGGAAAAAACATTAAAAAATGATTTGAATGTGTTTTACTCAATTTAAAAATATAATTTATCACCAGTTTTAAGATATAATTTGCAATATTAAAAATGCTTTCAAATACTGTTGAGTTTTAATATTTTTTGTTTGTCCCAACCATAGAGATTTCAGCATTTGGAAAAGGCCTATAATAACTTTTGTTTGCAACACGATATGAACAATCACTGCATACCAAAAGTTGTATCTCATATTGTTCCAGAGTCAATAGCAAGACAACATTGCTGAAAAATATGAAATAAACAAGGTAGAGCTATAATATGCTGTAATATGCATCTTTTAGACATAAGTCTTTATTTGTGTTATTTTCTATAGTCTACAATAGTTGAATGGTATTTTTTGTAACTTGAGTTGATATCCGCGAAATATTTTAATTTTATTAGTACAATGTAAATGTTTGCGGTCTCAAGTGAAATTGTTCAGATTTTTTTGGAGACATCATGTTTTATGGATTTTCGTATGCCTCCAAAAAAGGATTCAACCAAATACAGATTTTAGTGAGAACTACTAATTAAATATAAGTGACATGCACAAAAACACATTAATTTTAACTGAGTCGATGAATTCGTACACAGGTATGGATTCAAACCAAAAGATTTTGATTTGTACTTATTTTCAGATCTAATTGGAACAAGTTATCAACCTTTTCCATACGCCAAAGCTTTGCTTCGGTCGATTAGTACCGAGAATGTTCCTTTGTACAAAAACTGTTCATTTCCTGTGCGATGTACTTTACATTTCCCATATTCCGATTATTTCAACTCTATGCTACCAAAAAAAGGAGGAAACTCATCACTCGAATACTGCATCAATTCAGTTAGAAGTTCAGCAATGGCCGAACTTTTACATCTGGTATTTTGTGTATGTTGGGTTCATTTTTGTTCGCTGAAAATTAGCGAAAAAACAAACGCCTTGTAGATCTAGGTACTGACTGTTTCATGTAGAATCCTCTTAAAATAAAAAAAAAAAGGGCAACAGGACGAAACTGTACTCAGCTTCTGAATACTGCCACCAACTTTTAAAGGGAGAGGGGGAGACGACCCCAATTGGAGAAGAGCTGAGTGGGCGTGGGTGCATATTCGTCGAAAATTCCTTCCCACATTGTTGCAGAATTTTATCTCGCTCTTGTTTACGTTTTATTTTCTGGTATCCTCCATGCATTGCCACAAGCAGAAAGGGGATCTGACTAGCCTGGTGGAAAACCGGATTAGCCGAATCGGATGGCAAATATTTTATTTTTCATTAGGCAAAAACCGTAACAGGAAAGAGGAGATACTGCAGGAATTTATACACCATTTTTATCTGACTGAGTTGAAGCCAACCTGGCCAAGGGCAGTGGGTATGGGTGGAAGGGAGTCCCAATGGATTAATTCGTTTTGGCTGGTTGGCCGTTTTTGGTGTTCTGATGCGCTTCTGCTGCCTATCTGCCTAGTGCAGTTGAATGAATGCATGAAATGGCAACGATTCCAAACCGCGCAGAATTCAAAGATGCTTTTTCCTGTCGTGTCCTCAGAACAGCAAACGGAAAGCTCTTCCTTGAATGAGTTTGGTCGAAATATTTTAGCTGCATCCCAGAGACGCTTTGCAACAAAGGAAGCACATACCGAGGATGAGCCTTTCTCTGAGCTACTTATGTGTGCTGGGGCTCTGGAGCAATTTTTCATTCATTTTAAAATGACCACATAATCTCCAATCGGTGGTATTTTCTTATCTTTACTCTTTCTCACTTCGGCTGCTCCGTTGGCATAAACATCCACAAGGCACAATGCTGGCGATGGCTGAACACGGCTCTGAAGCGTAATGTTTCATTGTATACCGTTATCCAGAGTGAATGCAATTTGATAATCTAGAGATGATGGAATTTATATTGTTTGGAATGCTGCCCTCGATGGAGAATCCTAAATTGGTAGCCATTAGCGTAATGTGGTTAAATTTATATAAGCTTCCTCATATTTTTGCTTGGTTATTAATAATATTTAATCATCCTCAAGACATAGGGTACCAACGGTTTAGCAACCTAATGTGGTGATTCCTAAAATCATAAATATCTATAGAGCACGCCCTGTCTATACATCCAATCCCAGACACGTGACAACACAAAATGACATACATCCTTCAGTATATTGTCACAGTCCTCTGAACACATTCCATTTCGGAATTGTGGTCGTATTTAGTTCCCCGGTACAGTGTGCAGGCAACAGCAACCGCATCAGCATCTTCATCGATGCCGTCTGCTGTTCTTACAATTTGAAGATGACAATGCTCATGGCAGCTCCGAAGACTGTGTAGGTAATCCGTTACATCCCAGTTCACAGAAAACAGTCACAGGCAGCGGCGAATGTGTGTCGACGTCATTTGGGTCGCTAGTTGTCGTGGAATCAACAAAGCAGAAGGCAAGGATCAGCTCGACGTATGATGCTAAAACTTTTCATCTCATTCGGTGCGCGGGAACCAACCGCATACATGGCATATCTTCCAGGAGAATGGTGAATTTGTGAATATTTCTATACAGCACTGGCTGGTAGCTCTAGAGGGATGAGCTTAGCAGGAAATAGTAAACAATATAGACATGTTTCATTAAATTTATTACTTTCAATGATTATGAGAACTATGCTCACTCACTCTCATTAATGCTGGTGCAGAATTGTACTGTGGAGATGTTGTATATGATTCGACGAATTGCAGTAACCCCTTCTGGCTTGTTAGATCCTAGTTCAACTTCTTCAGCTAAGTAGGGAAAGATGCAACTACAAAACAAAACCATATTGGATTCCGCATTGAGCACTGAGCCAGACTAGATGTGCCGTGTCCCGACGCGTCACTGGTTTGCTAGAGTGAGCCGCACTGTTTGGTGATAAATGTGTTCGATTGACACGGAGGTGCACCACAACTTCTACACAGAAAGAAAACAAATTCATAAAATGTTCCATGAATTTGCAAAAAAATTGCTAAATGTAGTCAATCTAAAGGGCGTATTCGGTAAAAATGGAACACACATATTTATTCACCATAATTAACCCAATTAACGGATTTTTTTTGAAATTTTCAATGAAGGAAAAACTTCTAATGAGTTATGATTACAAAATTTGATTGAATTTCATCTCCCATCCCGAATGCCCACACCATCCATTTCACTCCCATAAAATTTTGTACAAAAGATTTTCCCATTGTTTTTGTTCCTTTACTCAAATCTTCAACGCCAGCTCTATTTTAATAGTTAAGGGATGTTTGCGAAGTTTCGTCTTCACAATTGGGTCGAAAATATCGGGGTGCATTTGGTGGGTTCATAACTTTTGGCTCGGTATCACTCCTTTCGAGCGTAGTGGCAGGAAACAAATTAGCAACAAAACATTTTTACCCAGTAAGTTGATGGAAGTCAGCCTTGACGTGAGTTTTTCGTCATCCATCACAATGCACCACGATTTGGTGAGCAACTTCATGTAAAGTTTCCGGGCGCGAGTTCTCGCAGTGATGTTTTGCTTTTCATTCTGGTTTGGGGCTTTTTGCACCTCTTAGATATGAAACCCAACACGATTCATGGTTTTCTGCACTAAATCGATTGACACCTTGGACTTGTTATCGACATCTAGAATTAACATGTTCGGACGGTTCTGGAACTTTTGCACAAATTTTCTGGCCATTTTACTGTCCATTGGATCACTTTTAGTTTTCAGTGTTAAGAACCATCTGTACAGGAGGACGGACTATGGAGGCGAAGGATGAACTACAACTCGCCGGCGAACCCAGTATTCATAAGATGCCAAAGCTGGAAGGATACGCTGGGCAGGACATGTTGCAAGAATGCCGGGCAACTATCCTGCAAAAATGGTGTTCAGTTCGACGGGAATCCGGTTGGTATAAGATGACGTGGGCGCAACGAGCAAGATGGTCAGACCAGGGGAGCAAGACCTAGGGAGAACAAGGTGCCCAAAGGATTGGAGAGGAGCAGCCACGAATCGGGCATTATGGCGGGATATTGTGTATCAGGCTATGTTATAGTATTGTGACGTTATGCCATGTAAATAAATAAAAAAAAAATGGGTAACTTTTAAAACCATTCCCTTCCTTCCTTCGGGCACTCAAAGGTTCTAATCGCACAAGACAAAACTGTATTTGCGATTCCAAGCTTTTAGTGATCCATCGGTGGGACGCCTCTAGATTTTGATTGCAAGTGCACTCAATTTTTTCACGCACTATTTCTTGTTTCGGCGACATGACTGGGCATACAGTATATATAATTATGAAAATTTGCAGGTCTTTTACTCCTAGGGTTCAAAAGTTACTGAAGATTGTCAGAGTACCATTTTTACCGAATACGCACTTTAAGTAGAAACTTTGCCACTGCCCAACTTTCACAGAAATCTTCGATGAATTGGTAGTATCCGTCTTAAGCTCTATCCCAAAGTAACTTTTAAAGACTGTACTCGAAAAAAAATGAGACACAAAAGATTAGTCGCCATTTTTAGTCGTATTTTCTTCAAACATTCAGGTAATAAACTACAACACTATGGTAAGGTTTCCACTTCATTGGTTGATTGGTTCTTCTCTCCTTGGCCGAATGCTCGATTTTTGCCCTTGAGACCACTCATAAGTTTTTGGGCAATAGTGGAGCCGACCATTTTTAAGGGCTCCCAGAACTGGGAACAGGGATAAGGTGCGACACAAATCTCTTTGCGTGCAGCACGCGCTGCTACGAGACAGCGCATTAAATTTCAAAGAGACGTGAAAGTGCAGTCTGTACTCCCGTGCACCCTTGTTTTGCCGTGCGCTCAAAGCCGCACATCTCATGTCGAATATGCTCTCGTCTCTTTGGGCGTCAACGATTGCACTCTCCCTTTTCGTCTCAGTGCAAACACAAGTGCAAAAAACAGACGTGGCAGGCCCGACTAGTTTGTGAGTAAGGATTTTAATAAAATTTTCCCTCTATGAACCCATAAAATGCCATTTTGTTACCAGAATCAGCATTTTTCATTTTGCTACCATTTACCAAAGCATGAGCCGAAGCACAGAGTAAAGCACTGGTAGAGCACTGCTGCATTACTCTTTGTCTCAGAAAGAGAGTGCATGTGCGGCTTTCCGTCTATCGTGCTGCTACGAAATCTCGCACATTCGTTTGTGCGCTCTTCTGAAACAGGAGACGCACACTTGAAATTGGCTGGAAGCACTCGATTATTTTGCACTACTCTGTGGTTTTCAGACAATCCCCTGACTGCAGAATGAGGTGCGTTCCCACAACACAGCTCTGGTCCTCACAAGTTCCTACCTCATGTTTCCACGGGTCAAAGGATGACAAAGACCGCCAGCGAAGGCAACTTCTTAGCTGGTAGTGCAGCCTGGGCACTGTTATCATTTCGACTTCAGCTAGATTGAGGAGGTGCGTGCCGAGCATCTGTCCACCAAAGAGGTGCGGCTCAAACAATGACTGAGTAAGAAACGTAGTAAGGTATCGCGTCAACTATTCCTAAGGTGGCTGCTTCAATAACGCAATGTAAGCAGCGTGACCCTGGTAAGCTAGCATGCTGAAATCTCACCCTACCATGAGAAATAGAAATATTCTAAACACGGTATTTAATTTTAGGTTATCCATGAAATAACGAAGTATTTTTAATAATTCAACTTCAATTGCAGCAGGACCACAATCTGTTGACATGTAGACATTAAATAAAGGGTGTATTCGATAAAAATGGCACACAGAAAATCTTCTGTAACTTTTGAATCGTATGAGTAAAAAACCTAGAAATTTGAGTAGATCTTATCCATAGTGTATTATTTACATCTGCCAAGTTTCATAGTTATACATTCAGTAGTTCCAGTAATGTCGTCGAAACAAGAAATTGTCCGTGAGAAAATTTTGTGCACTCACAATCAAAATCCAGGGGCGTCCCACCGGTGGATTGCTAAAAAGCTTGGAATTGCAAATACAACTGTGTCTCGTGTAATAAGAACCTTCAAGGAGCGTCTGAGTGTCCAAAAAAGGAAGGGAGTGGTCGTAAAGTGGTCCAATGGACAGTAAAATAGCTAGGAAAGTCGTACAACAATTCAAGAACCGTCCAAACATGTCAATTCGAGATGTCGCTAAAAAGTCTAAGGTGTCAGTCGGTTTTGTGCAGAAAACCATGAAGCGTGCTGGGTTACATGTTTACAAAGTGCAAAAAGCCCCAAACCGGAATGAAAAACAAAACATCACTGCGAAAACTCGCGCCCGGAAACTTTACACGAAGCTGCTCACCAAATCCGGTTGCATCGTGATGGATGACGAAACATACGTCAAGGCCGACTTCCGTCAACTTCCTGGGCAAGAATATTTCGTTGTCAAGTCGAAGTTCGATGTTCCGGAGGATGTTCGAAAGAAGAAACTATCGAAATTTGCAAAGAAGTTTCTAATCTGGCAGGCGATTTGCGGATGTGGTGAAATAAGTGCTCCCTTCATCACTTCCGGAACAATAAGCGGTGCGATTTACACGGAAGAGTGCCTATAGAAGCGTCTCTTGCCATTCATTAAGAAGCACAAAGGATCAACTCTGTTTTGGCCTGATCTAGCATCCTGCCACTACGCTCGAAACGTATTGAGTGGTACCGAGTCAACGGAGTCAATTTTGTGCCAAAGGATATGAACCCACCAAATTCACCGGAACTTCGTCCAATTGGAAAATTCTGGGCAATTATGAAAACGGAACTTCGCAAACATCCCAAAACTATAAAAACAGAGCTAGAATTGAAGAAAATTTGGGTAAAAACAACAAAAACACTGGGAAAATCGGTTGTACAAAATTTGATGGGTGGAGTGAAAAGGAAGGTGCGGGTATTCGGGATGAGGAGACGAAATTGAATAAAACAAATGTTGTAAATCAAAACTCATTAGTAGTTCTTCATTTTCTTGAAATTTCAAGAAAATCCGATCATCAGTTTAATTTTGATGAGTATATATGTGTGTGCCATTTTTTTCGAATACACCCTTTATATAGTTATTATTATCATTTTATATTGTAACATGCCTTCACAATAATTTTTATTCTTTTTTTAGCCTCACATTAATGCATCGTTGTAAGTTTTGGCCAACCTTATTCACGGTATATATTTGAAAAGAAAGAAAGCTTGTTCACGTTTTTTTTAGAAAGGATTATATCTGACAAATTCTTTGAAATGGATTTATTCATAAATAGATTTTTTAAGTTTACGGTTTTGGGTTGTAATCACTGCTCAATTTTTTTTAACTATCTGCTAAGCTTCCAGGTGTTCTACTTTCTTTATGTTTTTATATATTATATCACTTTAGAAATTTTCGCCATTTCAGAGTTTTAATCATCTAACACCGCAGCGGAAGAGGCAAATAGCTGCATTTTATTATTATATGTACATTACTTAATATTTCATGACAACATCGTATTACTTGCGTTAAATCATTTTTTGTAACATGGACTAATTTTGTCAAAACGGAAATTTGTAAGGACTAGATTTGTACTTCAAAGTAGTGTATATAGTAGTTTATGTGTTTCAAATAAGATTTTCGTTTTCTATTAGGTTTTTGTATTGATTCGTGTTATTCGTTATACATTTGTAGAGTTCCTTGTTTCACGATAGGAGGAAGCTTTTTTATAACACTCTAGGATGAAAGTTTGTTTTTATGGGAGGCTACATTTGCGTTTTCGATAGCATGTAAGCGTTTGGAGTAGGGTTTTCCTTAAGTACCGTTCGGGTGGTTCCCCAGAGAAACCAGATTCGAAAAATAGTCGGGCTATTCCAAACGGCCGGTGGACTCCCTTAATGGGAGTGGCGCTTAGGCCATCGCGTTTGACTGCTATTCAGCACCCTTCCACCGCATAAAAAATTCAATAGGAAATGAATTTTGCAATCCGGAATGCTGGAAATGTAAAAGAGATAAAAACAAACATTTCGAACATGCGACATTTCGAAATTAAATTAACTGTTAAGGTATTAAGGAATGACTGAAATCAAGCTACGGCGTTGTCCAAATTCTGGAAATGTAGGTACAAGAGATAAAAGAAAACACGTCCAAAAAACAACGATGGAAAATCAGCTGAGTAAGTGTGTTCAATTAATAACCAATAATGGTCCAAAATACATCCCTAAGTTAGATGGTGAGCGAAGATCTTAAATACTATTTAAGTAGCTGAATTGAGAAACATAGATTTCCTAGCCTTAACATAAATGTTCGGAAAAAACTTTCGAACATAAATGTTCGAAAAAACTAGTCTACTAGTTCTACGTTAGTACTTATCTAGGTTAGTCGAAGTCTTTGAAAATTACTCACCAGTTCATCTTTGTGGAAATATCAATCGCTATCGCAAACATTTTCAGCGATTGAGGTTATATTTGTGTGTTCTTTTCCGTTCTATTTCATGTTTTTCATTGTCCATGTAATATAGTCTGATGTAGACCATGGAGTTTCGAAACCTAAAATGAAATAAATTAATTCTAACAAGGTACAGAAAATTTACCAAATACTACTAACCCCATCCGTCGGAAAAGTGCTCTTCTTGTTGCGCGACGTCGCGTTTAAGAGTTCGGGTTACGCCGAGATTCCTTCGTTCGTTTTATTTTTCTGGTTATAAATATCGCGTTTGGCGAGCGTTCATTCCTTCTCCGTCATTAATCCGCAAAATTTTGCCATTTATTTTTTATTCCGATTGAATTTTCCCACGATGTAAGCTGGAAATTGAAAAAAAGCCTAATTAATAGCAGGACATACAACTAATTAGTAACTATAAATTAGAAGAAAAATTAGTAATCTCCATTTAATTCCAACTACCTTTGCTTATCTTCGACAGATACGCGTATTTCGTCTACAATGTGCAGACTTCTTCAGTGTCTCGTACTAATAACTCGACTCGACTCGACTAATAACTAGTCGAGTTATTAGTACGAGACACTGAAGAAGTCTGCACATTGTAGACGAAATACGCGTATCTGTCGAAGATACAGCAAAGGTAGTTGGAATTAAATGGAGATTACTAATTTTTCTTCTAATTTATAGTTACAAGTATTCCACTAAACAGCTCAAACCCTCTAGAACTAATTAGTGTTAAATACTCCACCAGTTTCGTCTGCAGTCCGGAAAAAGCATTTGTTTCGATCACCGGTCCACTTGGTTTCAGGAATCACTGCACTTTGATAGAAATTAATAAGTAGTTGATGTTGTTCTTTTCATTATCCCTTTCTTTTCCACCGGTCTCATGTCACTGTGACAGTGCGATGTTTTTCGTTTGAGCAAGTGTCAATCAGCTTGTGTGCAAGTCGCTTGCGATCAGTTAAGGGTCACTCACTAATTGATACGTTGCAGATGCGTTGACGTAACCTGACAGAAAACTGTCAAATTCACGCGAACGCGTCCGCAACGTATCAATAGTGGGCCACTACTCGTGTGATGCGAAATAGGGTAGAGGAACATAATGTGATCTAGGCAAATTCAGTTTATCGTTAATTGATTCAATTTGCATTATCGAATAGCAGAAATCTGTAGTAGATGTATATTTCGGAGAGTCAGGAGCTAAGTCAGGTATGATGATCTGAAAACTCTTGAGGATCCATGCACAATCCGTCGTAGTTACTAAAGTGTCAAACAAGTTTTGATAATGTATGTGATTATCGGCAATTGTGTAGAGTTGCGCTACGTGGGTAGAAGAGATCTGATTTTTAAATAGCGTGGGTTGCGATAATGTCGAACGTTGTTCGATAACGCGATCAGCGGTAGTTATGTGAAATAATTAAGATATTACACCTTCTTATCCATTATTATTCGTTTAAGTTTTAGTTTTTGTTTACTTTAAGGTGAGTATTATTTTTTTTTCAACTGTAGAGCGTTTCCAAATTATTGTGTAGAAAATTTATATGAAGTTATGAAAATTTGATCAGCTTTTCAGTTCAAATTTTCATATAAGTCTGGGTGGTGTGATGTAACGTAGTGCGTTTATCTGGACCAATTTTGAAAAAATGTTAATTTATAAAGACTAGATTTGTTGTTAAAAGTATTGTACCCAAGTAGCACTTGTAACTTATGCTACAGTTTAAAAAATATATGGTAACAATAAGGACGGTTGTAATATGTTAGTTTACACAGGATAAAATATGGTTATCTTTTCGTCATTTGAAAACAAAAGTTGTTAATAGTTGCATAAAAGTTAACAAGTGATAAAGTTGTGACATTATTATGAATTTGTCAAAAGTTTTTTAGTTGCAGTATAGTTTTCGCTTAGTTACATAATAACTAAAACTGTTGAAGTCAGAGATTAACTGGTATGCAACAAATATTACTCAATGATGTTCATTTATTGACGACATCGGATAAACGATAATTGACCGTAAGAATTTCATTCTAGAACGAGATAAGCAATTGTTGAAGAAAATTAAGCACAATTTCGCGAAAAAGGAGAAAGCGCTGATTCATGAGGCCAAAAATTTGAAACGAATGTTATCCAATAAAAACAGTGCATTAAATTTGAATCAATCTCATATTCTATATTAATAATTATAAACAAGGAGAAATTTCCAGAAACCGATAGCAAACTGTTGTTATTGCTGAAGTTTTTGAAGCACGTAGCAACGATATGGATGATGATTCTAATGAACCTAATGAAATCACGATATGTGTAGCTTTTCGAGAAGAGCTTCATATTTGGGCTCTTAATACTCAGATTAAGCATGTGGCTTTAAATTCATTGCTCAGTATTCTCAAATCTCATCTACCGGATAATATTCTCCCATAAGATGCACGGATAGTGATTGGCAAACCACGGTATTAACATTAAAGCTGATTAAAGTTCTCTAGGACGCATTGACTGCATATGAAAAAATATCATTAGCAACAACCGAACAAACTATTTGATACAACTATCTTGTCGCAATGATTTTTTACGTCGTTTACCTCCAAACTTCAAAACAATCGAGCTACATTGTTACACTGAAACAATATTGTAGATGAACATAGGTTGCTGTGTAACAAACAAACAAGCGATAGTTTTAGTTTTGCACCATCTGAATATTCTTGATACTGGGTAACCAAACTCAACTCGTACTAGTTGCATAGTAACGTTATGAAACAATCAATGCTATAACCGATGATTAACTTAGAATACATGTGACCAGAATGTAACAAACTCAACAAACTTCTTCTAATTTCAAGTCAAATCACACGTTTGTTACATTCTGGTCTGTGCCTTAACAACAACACTGCTGTTTAAATGTGTTAGTCATTCTCAAGCTACGTGCGCCTCTTAAATAAAGTTTGGTCATTTCAAAAAATGGTATGAAATT
>JASCZW010013933.1:0-24181 GCA_034211315.2 Aedes japonicus | reverse complement strand
AAGGATGCGATTGGAGTACTTATAAAGAGAGATTTTTGCGGCACAGGCGCGCAAAGCTGTTTATACTGACGGCGAACCAATTTGGACCGTTTGAAACTTATCGGTATGATGATGTTCGAGACAATGTGAATGTGGTTTATAAGTTCTAAGGCATTGTGGTGCAGTGAGTTATGCATGAACCAATATTGTTATGGCAAAAAACTAATATCCACATCCACCGTACCAACATATCTCTACTGGAAAGCAGCGTTATTGTAATAATTCTTTGCTCCCTTGGTGAAATAACGATCACTGAACCGAAGCCAAGATTAACCTAAACGGTAGAAGTAATAGCGCACCAATACGCAAAATGGTACGCAAAAATGCACCAACACGAGCCAGACGTTTAGCGCAGACTCAATCAAAAGAGAATTCTATAGTATTGTGACGTGATGGAATGCCACCACCAGTGCGGTGAACTTGCCATGGCGTACAGTTCCTGTAATGGCAAGATCAAACTGTTCATACCTGTAATCCTCGCTATTCCGTTGTAGAAGGGCCAAAATGGGGTGTGGACTCGTGGCAGAAGCTTGCTACACGAAACCCACGAAAGGATAACCGTCTCTTTCACCGAACGCTCCTATGAACGCCTAAATGAACAATAAGCAATACTCATTAGGATTTCCGTCTGGTCGTTTGTTAAAAATAGGGTTAGCAAACTCACTGTAGACTGTCGGAAGATAATTAGACCTTCGCTGGTCTCGAACTGACGATTTCCGTCAAGGAAGGTATAATTGTCATTCATGACTTGGGCCAGATAACCACGAATCCCTCATCCAGCTTACACTTCGTCTGGCACCCTGTATTCCGCCCCTTACCCTTTGGAATATATTTATAAAATAATGTACGGAATAGAATTTAATTTATGTATTTACAAAATGTAACTGCGGATTGCTACTGCAAAATAAAATTTGTATATATATTAATATCTGAATTAGCCCTGGACAAGCTGAAAAGCAGAGTAGATCAGCCCTTTCAACAAAGATAAGAGAATTTCCATAGCATTATTTTCATACAAACTTAAATGATTGTTACCTCGAGTTTGCAACCATTAAGTCACCATTTTGGGAAAAACTATCAGAGCTTTCTTTTCGGCATCGATTGGATGGAGTTGTACATTAGATCTCGTTGAACATGATGCTGTCTAGCATGAAAAGGGGAAAACACGGAGCAAGTTCGAACTCAGATCATGTGCCTATCAAAGCAAACAACCGCCTGACGTTGCAGTTGATTTGAACAACACAAGAGCAGGCAACAAAGGTAATCCTGCCCACGCGTTTTCTGTCGGTCTTATCCATGTGCCACCGGAGCAAAATCGGTGGCAACAAAAAATCAACAGACGAAAGTATCAATCAAAATGTAAATTTACCATCTGTATCTTAAGATAAAAAGGTAGGCAATAAGCTTTCTAGTAAACACTTTCCGTTCATAGCAGCACCTTTCACCGCGAAGAGTACGACCGCACAGATTCAGTTTATGTGGGATTTTGCTGATGCCTACCAGCGATGGGGAGGAATCTTTAAGGTGGCAGCACCGGACGGAAAATCAGCTTGAAAAATCCACCAAACAGGCAGAGCGCAAAGGCTCGCCGGTGAAGTAAGCTCGAAGCGAGTCGCGTACATCGTCGTTGGAATGGGACCAAGACAGTTTTGAATTATCTCAATTTTAAACACAAAATGGTAAGGACAGAACACGAAATGTGGGAAAAAGTAATACCGAAAACTTGAATTTTAGAACTTTGTATATTTGGAAGCCCTTAGCACAATCTCTACGAGTTGAGGGATATGTAATTTAAATTCCGAAATAATTTTTTGTAGTTAAATGAAAAATCGATCAGATGTGGCCTTAAGCGGTGTATTTGGATTTGACAATTACATAAAATAACAGTACATATATTAAGCGCAATCTCTTTCCCTTGATAGACAAGTTTTCATTAGCTTATTTACAACGCCAACGTTCACAACACTCAGATTATACTAGATTTCAAATTCCTGTGTTTGTCTCGATTTTTCCGAGTTATAAATTAGCATGAATTTATGCACTGGATTGTTATATACTAGATCAAAAGCTTTGCTGCAAGCAATAACAGATCGAATATATTGCACATAATCTACATTTGCTACATGTTGCATAGAAGTGATAAAGTGATAAAGAACAACTGCGGAATTGAGATTTAGAAAAACTACCTCTTGCCATGATATTATTCACACTATTTAAAGCTTCCAGCGTTTCTCTAAATTTAGCAGAATATGTATTCAATACTGCTTCAAAACAATGTGTTGAAATGCATGCCCACCTAATAGATTGTAAGCAGATTGTTAATGACTTCAAGAATATAATGATAAAAAATAGAAGTCCGTTTATTCGGAAAACTTAGTCACTATCGTAACATATTACAGCAAACTTATAGACTGTTCCATAATTATAATTACACTAACGATTAACCGTCAATTCAAAATGCGCAGTATTTAACCAACTTTTTGCTGCCTCCTGTTGTTTTACTTCAAATTATACTAATTTTGTGTTTTCTTCGTTTTCGCAGGAAGTTTGAAAATGCGTTCTTCGCCGAACAGAAGGCAGCGCGGATCGCTGGCCGCTGACCATCGCGCAAGGTAAGAACTGTCCAAGCGTCATCCTTGAGCATCAGTCCGAGATATGGTGAAAAGGTTAAGTACTGCGGCGACTAATGCTGTGCGTGTCAAAGAGAGAATGGGCCTGTAGACTTGTTGGAAGCAGAAGCAGCCAAAATGAAGCACTGGACAGGCTGAATATGTGAAACCGAAGGCTCGAAAGTTGTACAAATAACTGCTGTCCAAAAAATGTTGTGTTATCATGGGCGATGAAACCTACATAAAACTCGATTATAAAAATCTGCCACACTTTTATACCTCGCTGTTCCGGGATCAGTAAAAGTCATTTCGGCAAGCACGTAATGGTGTGGCAGGCCATGTGCAGATGTGGAAAAATATCTTGTCCATTCATTACGATAGACACAATGAATGGTCAAGTATACGTGAAGGAATGTCTTCTAAAACGGTTGCTACTCTTGATCAAAAAGCATAACAGGCCTACAGTCATTTGGCCTGTTCTTGCTTCCTGCCATTGCTCTAAATATGCACTAGAGTGCTATAAAAGTAATAATGTCGTATTTGCACTAAAGGACAGTAATCCACTAAACTGCCCAGACACTCACTCTATCGAGCCTTGTGGGCTTTGACAAAAGCGAAGATGATAAAAAACACATGAAACCAACAGATAGTGTCGAAAAATTTAAGGAAGATTGGCCAAAAGTGATGATAATGGTAGGAGAAAGCACTCGCATAACCTACGAAAAATCAAGCAAATTGAAATGAAAACTTTGTATTTACTATGTTTGAGAAAAAAATAATCGAAAATCAAAGTATGTTTTTTTTCTATTTGAGAAAGAAAGTGTATTTATATTTTTCAGAACAGTCTTTGCAGTTAAACTTAGAAGTGTGTCACCTCTAGTTTCTGGACATTATCAATATTACCAGAAATTCTCTCGAAATTTTTGATACATAGTTGAAATAACTATGCAATTTTCTACGTTATGAAGCAATGATATGCGTTCCGTTGTATCAATTTTAGATTTTATTCCTGCCGTATAGTACTACTCCCTGGCTTTCTTGATAAAATTACATTCCCATGTTTTCTATCTACCAACCCCTCTTCCTTTTTTTCCTATCTACCAACCCCTTTTCCCAAAACCTTTATAAAACCATTAAGAAAATGTTCTAGTGAAAGATGTTATGACTACATGAGATCCTTCATAAAACCTACAGGGTGCGGCAGAAAATAATGCGAAAATGTTCAAACTTAAGTATTGGGTTAATTCATGTAGCTAGTGACTAGTTTCTGTCGAAAGTGTATTTGTTTATGTTTTCTTTCAAGTGCTGGATCCAAACATTCTATTTGTTTTATTGCAAATTCGTCAAAATGTTCGCGAAAGAAATGATCACCAGTTTGTTGCTCGCCCCGAAGAAGCCGAAAGAGATTGTCAAGGTGGTAGGGTGCCATTTGGCAACAGTTTACCGCATAAAAAAATCCCTGCAGGATGGACCTAAGCAGCGGAAGCCGGGAAGCGGACGTCCGCGCTTTGCACACACGCTGAACGTGATCAAATCGGTCCGTTCAAAAATTGCTCGCAACCCGGTGCGTTCCATAAGAAAACTTGCAAAGGAAGCCAATATTTCGGAAAAATCCATGCGGAGAATCATCAAAAAAGACCTGCATGCATCTTCCAGAGCCAGAGTGAAACGCCACTTGATTACGGACCGGGTCAAGGAACTACGAGTGACTCGTTCCAAGAGATTGCCTTCCTTGTTGAAGAAGTATAAAATGATAATCCTGTTCTCCGACGAAAAGCTTTTGAACATCGATGCTGTGGCCAACAGCCGCACGGACCGGTTCATTTCACCGCAGAAAATGGAGAACGATCCGGAAAAACTGAAATTCAAATTTCAAACCAAACATCCGGCTGGTGTCATGATGTTTGGCTTGGTGGCGTCCAACGGTTTGAAAATACCGCCTGTTTTCATTGATGCTTGAGTTAAAATCAATACCGAAGTGTTTATCTGTATTTTAAAGGACCAAGTGCTTCCCTGGGTGAAGGCCAACTTCTCCGAGGACTAAAACGTTGTCCTACAGCAGGATGGAGCGCCGTATCACACGTACAATCGAACCCAACAATGGTTGAACGATAACATGAAGTTTTGGCAGTCCAGATCTTAATCCGTTGGATTATTCAATTTGGGCATATGTTGAAGCACGAGCCTGCAAAACATCACACCCTAGTGTGTAAATCCTGAAGTCAACCATAACACGCACATGGCAGTCAATTTGAAAAGGGCAACTTCCGAAAGGCATGCTCTGGCTTCCGGCGTCGGCTCGAGGATGTTATTAATATAAATGAAGGACACATTGAATAAATTTGTTTAAGAGGACTTTATAAAGATAACTGCACTCGAAAATGTTGATATTATTGCTTGAATTAGTTGAAAATGGGATTTCAAAAAAATAGAACAAATTTTCGCATTATTTTCTGCCTCATCCTGTACTGGCTGCATAAAAACCAGTGTACCAACTGTCAAACGTCATCGCGATATCGTGGTTGGTTTTTGTTGTTCTGCTTTGTTCGATTCTCTGCTTTTCCGGTTTATTCAGCATCCAAGAAAAAAGTTTTAATGTTGCGGGAAATTTTGTTTGATAGCAAAATATGCAAAACAAATCGAGTTTTTTTGTAGTGTAGGATCAGCTTATCGAACAGCTTTGGGATAGCGGAGAAAAGGCTGATGAGGCGATAGGTAGGATCTTTGCCAGGCTTGCGAATAGGGATTACCTTGGATATTTTCTAGCAGGATGAAAAGTAGCCAAGCTTTTAACATCTGCTAGAAACCGCTGCAAGGTGTCGGAAGAAATCAACACCCAAGTTTTTCAACTCGAGGTTATCGACACCAGCGGCTTTCATGTTCTTGGTTCGCTTGACGGCAGCTTTAACCTCATCAGCCGATATAATACTATCATCAGGGTGTTTTGACGGCTCTGGACATTGCCTCCTTAGCAGCAGGCTCATGTGGGCTCACAATAGATTGGCCAAGGTTGTGTGAGCTCACAAAATGTTGACATTGGCCTTTTCGACAGGGGTGATAAGTTGAGATGGTATCGAGTTCTGGTCGAGCGGACTAAGCGGTGGAATTGGTCTTGGCTTATTTTTCAGAATTTTGATCAATTTCCACAAGGGTTTTGCACAATCTGGGAGAGAGCGAATTTTAACTTCGAAATGCCTATTTCTGAGATCCATCATCCTGGCTTGAATAATCTTAGTAAGAAGGTTTGAATTGGTCTTAAGGTGAGGTAGACCGGTGCGTTAAAATTGTCTGCGGATCGAATTACGCATTCCGATAATGTACGTGGTGGTCCTGTCAAGGATCAGAGAATCGTTCACGTGGTTTTCTGAAGGAACATGTTGCTCTCGGGCCCGAGCGATTGCTTTGTCGATGGCTCGGAGTTGTCGGTCGATGCCTTCGGGTGTCTCGGGGAGTGCATCGTAATGGACACAGCCATCGACGCATCGGTATAACAGTTCCCACCCGAGCAACACCAAACCATCATAATTAAGTACAGCAACTTGATTGTGACCTATTTGAGTCACATTGAAGTTAATTCAACGGATTTGCAACAAGTGTGCTACTAGGGTAGTTGACTCGGTAATAGTTGCCGAGGAACCAACTTCAGCCACCACCGGAGTGGTCTGAGCTGAGATCCTGGAATACTATCGGCTGAGCGATGTTGTTGGCCAAGTTGGTGAGGAAAATGTCCAGGGTTGAGTGCGCCCCAGCTCGATTCATCCGGGTTGGAAAAATCCGGGCTCAGAGTCGTGTACTGACCCTCCTTCATCATAGGCCGCGATGATGACGAATGGTTCAACGGTGGTGTCTACCTCCACACCGATGGCTTCGATTGCTTTGAGTTGGAAACTCGGCAGCAGACGGCAGTTGATGTTATATCGCAACGCAATCGAAACGCCCCCTTTTCTGGTATTAGTTCTATCGAGTCTGATGATCCGAAAGTCAGGAATATATACATTAACGTCAGGCTTCAGGTTCGTTTCGGTGATGATGGCGATATTATCTCGTTGGGACAATCCATTAGCTCGATGTTTTTGTTCCGAACGGAAGAAGCATTCTAATTCAGGATCTTGATAGTGGTCCATATTTGTTGATAAAATTAATCCGCACCATGCTGGCAGGGTTGATTTGTTGCTCCTTGGAACGGCAACGGCGCAGTTGTCGATGCAGGTTCTGGATGAGCTCCACCATCTGTTCCGGCGTGTAAAGGTCATCATCAGACTGATGGGTTGCTGATCTATTTATTGCCGAATTTCCTCAGACTAGATGAGGGGCATGTTGAACTGGCGGGACTGTGGTGGCGGCTACAAATCGGTGTTGAACTGAGGTGGTCGGTTGGCGGTCTTGCTGTGATGGTTTCCATCAAGAGGCGGCAAGTTTGGTACATCGTACTGGAGATGCGGGAAATGTTCTTCCGTCACCGGTGGAGGCGGTTTGCGCTGGGATTTTTGATTGACTTTGGATGTTGACATCTTACGGATTTCAATGTATTCCGATCGCTTTGGGCACCACAGTTGACGCTCTTCGGTTCGACACCTTTGTCGATTTGGATGCACTCGGAAGTCCCGTGGGCTCCAGTACATTTGCCACAACGTGATTGCATGTGGAAGTTTTTGATACCGTATCCAAAGGAGAGGCAATTTCCGCATTGTGTGACGTCGTTCTTCAGCGGTCGGTTACGCTCCCATTCAGCAATGATGTCGAAGAGTGCCTTGATTTTTTGGACATCTCCCAGACAGGTTCTCCAGATGGATCAGGTAAAGCTTGTCCCGATCGTTGGCTGTCCCCTGGCGCCCGAAGGTAAACACTTTGATCGGCTTCAACTGCACCGATTTGAGCTCGTCGGTGATTTCTTTCGGGGTGAATTCCGGAAGACCACGAATGACCACCTTGAACGGCTTGCTGCTGGAAGAATCGTGCGTGAAAAGTTCTAGCTTTTCCACTGCAAGGAATTTTTCAACTGCTTGGGGACCGTCATGCTACTCAATTTGAAAAGCGGATGAATTTGAACCGCTGCAAGCTCGCCGTTCTTCAGCGTCGTTTCTGCTGCGCGTTAATCGTTTTTTGGTTTTTTTTCGCAAGTTTTTGCCGCTTTATTTTGTAACTTGCCACTTGGAGAAGATGGCCGAGCGCAGGAGAAAGGCCGACCCGTGGAACGAACAACGTCGCGAGGAAGCACTGTGCTTCAAACACAGCTGAATTAAAACGGAACACCGAGCAGAGGAATACGCCTGTCGCACACGAATGCACAGCGAGAAGTGATGAACAAATTTACGAAGGTGTACCCCTTTTATATCGTTTACTGCTACATATGAGGCCTCCCTTGCTCACATTTGAATTCTGTGATAGAAAAGCACTGTGCATTTAGTAAATTTAGCCTGAAAAACAAATTTGTAAGACATCACCTCTTATTTTGATTATGTTCAATAGCTTAGAAATGTGTGAAAGTTGAATTTATACGCGGGAACAATTTCATCCGATTGATGTGAACATCTATCGAGCATTTATTAGCGTTTAATTTGTGACGATATTTCGTAAAGGTAGCTTATTTTTAGATTTTCAATGGACACCCTACCCTTGTACCATAAGACATAGTTTACCTCAAAATAGACCCTTAGTTCGACTACGACGCTTACTATGATCCTGCCGATTAATAGTTTTCCACTCATAGAATCGATCACGACATTTTAACCCTGACCCGGCCGAATCTTCGAATTTTTGGTCAGCGGTTTCCATCAAGTATAACATTTTTGAAACAAAGTTAATTTTGACGAAAACTAACAGCACTGAAAAAAGAAATTTTTTAAAACAAAGTGCTGTCAAAACATTTAAGATCCGCTTTCTAGGAGCACTGCTGGAGCAGATACATATTAAACCTCTTAAGCCCTAGCAAACAAGTAGGAAGAAGAAATTGGATTCTGAGCAGCAGGCAGCAACTTAGAAGTAGCAGCTAGAGCGGGTAAAAAAGCGCGACGTCCTGGTCCTGGTCATAATGGGTGTCGAGCCCTACTTGACGCGGAACGGCAACGAATGAAAGATACTATACGTACCCCACCAAGGCGGTAAGCGTTGGCGTATAAATATATCTTCCACAACAACTCCCCGAAGATGATCCGAACCTCAAACAAAGGATTTACTCCGATCATTTCACGGTCATAACGGGGAAGCAGAGGTTCGCCGAAACTCGCCCCAAAAGAGCCGAAGAACATGCTGACATCCATTTTTTCATCGGCTAGGGCTAAGGTTCTGGCCAACTGTAGTAAGGTTTCCCGGAAGGGCGTCGAAGCATTTTTGCAGCAGGCATAATATATGTAAGATTTAAGTAAAAAAAAATTCCATTAAACGATCTTCTGGAGATCAGTTTTCATCGCCATCTTAATGTGGTTCAATTTTTTTCAAGCATACGTTACATAATAATTACTAAAATATTGAACAAAAAACAGCGATTCAAATTACTCGAAATATATGCTTGATTTTTTTTAACTTCTGGTGTTCTTAGAGAATGATACAAAATAATCTGAATAGCTGCAAAATGATAAACTTAACATTTGGAACTCATTTTAAACCTTTTTATTAGCTATAAACTCTACTAGCAGCACTGTAATAAATTCACAGACATGTTTGAAGTAATCATTGCACACGACGAACGTACGTCAATTTATCTTTCGCAATCAGCATCACATTCATTGTCGTCTATAAACCACATTGATCTATCGTGGAACATAATCCTTGAAATACGCATGAATAATGTTTGTTATAATATTTCAAGTATGTTATAATATTATCATTGTTGAAATATTCTTATCTTGTCTTGGTTAAGATGTTTTTGAACAAAAATGTTTAATTTTCAGTAAGGCCTGTTCTGCCGTTCTACGCATAGCTGTCCCATGTTGCTTTTGGTCAAATTGCAGCTTTTTCAATATATGTTTAGTTTTTTAACTATACTATTGGATACAAACAAAAAATTATATACTTTGTTCTGAGTTTGTATCAAAAAAACATCAAGTTAGATTGTCCCATGTGGAAATTCTAGGCATAAAAGTCCCACTACGACTTTTCTAAAGAGATCTGAGAAAAAAAAATGATTTAAGCTTACAACATTCTTTGTAGGAACAACTCGACACTCAGCATTGATAAGGGGCTTATATGCAAACTTAAACAATGACTTTGACATGAAAACATTCACATTAAATTGTCTATATAAGCCATTATTTGCATTTAATAGAACTGTGTTTCTAACGATGATATGGTGTTAAAAAAATAATCGGAATCATGATAGGAGCTTAAACAATAATGCACATGGTATGTCTATTTGAAAACGTAAATTCTATCGCCAACGATCCATCAATACACCATGCAGTGCGACTGATACGCCTTGAATTTTCTGCTGCAAGGCAAGATTCTACGCATGTCAGTCCCACTGAATATTTTACCTCGTATTTTACATACAAAAATAATCTTATTGTTTGTAATACCACAGATTCCATCGAAACTCAGCGACATCTTCAAATGCCAATTATAAATTTGTTGGTTTTGCCACGAATATTACCAGCACTACACAATAGTGATGCAAAACTTAAAACGCTTTTTTCTCAACTACAACTTTTGCAACATGGGACAGTTATGCGTAGAACGGCAGTGTTATACTCTTATAGTCGGGTCTTAAATGGCCCATCAAAGAAGAGAATTAATCCGAGCTCGGCTCTATCGCAGCTTTTGTTTTCCGGAATTCCTTAAAACACGTATGGATTTTATACTTTTTGCTTATTGTAGCTTTTAAACTGAGTAACGCACCCAAGATTTGGTCAAAATATAGATATATTTGATTGTTTTCAAAACGATGAGCGAACAATGTGCGATATGGTCAATGTACACAGAAAAAAATAATCAATTTTAACAAGCGCGTAAAATTTCCCCTCGTGTAATTCCTAGCCAAAGAAGCGTAAACAACGATATTGTTTGCAAGCTTTCATACAACATGCTAGATTCAGGCGTTATCTGGCTTAAATTTACATGAAATATCTCATTATTTTCTGCCAAATCAGAACCAGAACCAGAAAATTCAGTGTTTCTTTTTATCTGTTTAGTTATCTATGTAAATGTAATGTGCAGACTTCTTCAGTGTCATGTAATAGTATTTATACACAACACTGAAGAAGTCAGCACATTGTAGATAAAATACGCGTATCTGTCAAGATAAGCAATAAAGGTAGTTGAAATTAAATGGAAAATGATAATTTTTCTTCTAGTTAATTTAGGACAAAGTTAATTACAACAAACTTTCCGGGATACAAAACTATGTTTCCAGCAATTATTTCAACTTGCAACCATGTTACCATATTACCCCCCAATCCGCCCCGCGGGACTAAGCTATCTCAACATCTAATTCAAATCGGATCATGTTACGAGAGACTTCCGTTCACATCTCGCCAGTTACAACACAAAATCCAACCAAAAACTCCTCTACCATACACAGGACCATACAACATTAATATAACATAGGGGTTCATCCTAACCTGCTTCGGTATTCACCTCGTGACCCAGGTGGCGTATCGCGTACAACAGCAGCAGCCCGTAGGACAGTTGAAATCCCGTGGTGAGAACATGCGCCAGGAATGCAACTCCGCAAACAATCCAACCCCATCCACCGTCTGGGTAGAAATGCTGTGGGTGCCACCAACCACGTGGAAATCGACCCAGGACCATCGACGGAGCGCGAAACAGCGAAACAGCGTGAGGCATGTACGGAAAAATAGGTTAGTTGGAAATTTTGAACTACAGACAGGCACTCACTCAACCCGTCATGGGCCGCTTAGTGAATAGTGTGACAGAGTCTATTATCATCAAATAGCGCCATTATGACACCAGCATTTAATCAGCATACGCTTTGCAGTCGGTTACGATTCACATGTCACCATTCACGCGTCCCAATTGAGGATTGAGGAGGTGTCTACATATCCGAAAAAGGGCACATCTCTGCGTTGGCTTACCTGTCTAATTGCAGTGGTGTCAACGCCGGCTCGTCGCAACGCCGGCACATTCCGATGGAGAGAATGCAACTCTCGTTCCAGCAGAGCCGGGTAGGCGGAATCTTCCTCCTCCATCAGTCGACTCCGATCATAGCCGCCTGGAAAGAGAAATGCGGGGGATATTTTAATGAGAATTGTTTTCATATTTCAAGAGTACGTTCGTATGCTCGTCCCAGACTGTGGACAATGCCGGATGGGTGATATAGGCTGACAATGGGAAATGTGCTAAGCGTGACAAAACACATCCAGCTCGGTCGGATCATTATCATCATCGTACCTCGCATCCGACCCAAACAACAATGCTCGTGCGAACGTACCACCGTTTATTGATTATATACCCGCGGATTATTGTCTTATGAATTGTTTTTGTTTTGCAAACAACCTAAGCGTGGTATGTTTATCCTTTTCATAGGAGTTTGAAAATGTTTACGCTGGCGAGATATGACATGGCACATTTATGGGATTTTGGTTATTATACCGGCTAGGAGACGAGCAAAAAGGGATTCCGGCATGACTTTTAGATTGGACTTCAACTGTTTGGCTGGACAATTGTTTTCGATTCTATTAAGACGTATAGGTGGTGTTGTTTGAAGCCTTTTAGAAGAAAATTATTTATGGGGGACCGTTCAAACGTTATGAAAAAGTTATGCGAAAGCTTCTTTGCTCAGCAATACATGAATTCAGATGTTTCGTGTATCCTGGTAAATATAAGCACCATAGAAAACTGGAACCTATGATAGTACATAACTCAAGTAACAAATTTTGTTGTAATCCAGATAAAACTACATTCAAAACTGTTTTGTCTATCAACACCTCCTCTATGTTGCTTTAGGCCTAAATTTGTACAAAGTGGCCCACTCTTTAGACGGTTGAGAAAACAAGTTCGTAAAACCTTTATAAGACCATGCAGATTTTGAAAATTTTCGAGTGTAAGAAGTTATGACCACTTCAGAACCTTTTGGCTGCCATGAAAACCAGCATATGATCAAATGGTCACAGCTATCAAACTTCATTGTGATATCGTGGTTGGTTATTGTTGTTCTGCTCTATTCAATTCTCTGCTCTTTTGATTCATTTAGCAGTAAGTAATATGTAAGATAAAGTTCTAGTGTAAGTAGCAAAATTAATTCAATTGTGGCAAAAAGTACTGTTTCGCAATGATTTATCTCACGCACACCAACAGCCTGCTTCACCCCCATTAAAATCTAAACTTGGATACTTTGGATTTGTTTGATTCCTTTTGTAAAACATTGAAAATCGCAATTAATGCATATACGTGCAAGAAAACACGAACCATCTATACAGAAATTAAGGCTGTGGTTAGCCTGAGCCATCATACTCCCAGATCATTTTGTGTGTGTTTAATAACAATATCGTTTCTTGCCATTCTATCCGTATCTACTTCCGGTTACGTCCACACTTTATATTCTAATAGCCGTTAGCAATAAATACCTATAAAGTCAGCTAAACGATTGCACCCAGTCAAGAAAAGAACCCATAACCACATTCCATTTAGAAAGAGATTGTCTTAACCTGATAACTTCCGTAAACTTTCAACAATTTTGCAAATCGTTTCGGGTTTTTACAGTTGATTTATGATTGAAAGATGTCACGTTTATGATTCTGGTTGAATTGCCTCCTGTTGGCACTTTCTTCGTTCCGACGTAACAAGTGAACGAGTCTCAGTTGACCTTTTCTTCCTGTTGACCTGGTTGACTTTTTTTTTTGTTTTACGAGCACAGTATAAGGAAGAGTAAGTCGTAAAGCAAGGAACTCCCGTTCTTTTGTTCTGGCGAAAATGAACTCACTCCGTTTTATTGACTACGGTAGAGAATCTCTGTGAGATACATTGACCAAATGACCGTAGCTTTAATTATATCGTTTTTTTATTTTCTTTTTCGTGAACATAATTATTAAGGAAGGGTTTCATTCTATTATACGGGATGGAAACAGAATATTCGGTTTATTCACCCATATCACTGAACCGGAGAACGGAATTGATCCGAACTGAAATATCATCAGGGATATTACATACATTTGAGAAAGTGACGCAGGGTTCTTATTCATACTGAAATTCAAAAAGGCTCTCACTAAATTCCACAACTATCACTCGATGAGCAGCCTGCCGTACTCAAACAGCACTACCAATTTTATTACATTCTCCTATTTTTCGAGGTAATTTGTTTGACCTCAACCATATTAATAAAACGTTCCTTCCAATTAAGTTTTAACGTATGTATTCACCCCGGTTAAGGCTGACCATTAAATTTATTTTTAGCTGTTTCTCATTTTCAACTGTCTTCTGAGGATTTGGGGATTCAGTTTACAACTGTCCGATATTTATAAATTGGGCGTAGCATTTTCGCAAACATTCCTTTACTTTTTGTTACGATCAAAATTCAAATGTTGTTTTCAATTTATTTAGTATAAAATGCAGAAACGATAACAAACAGCGATAAGAATGGATATTTTTACAGATTAGTTTCAAAATGGAATATTTCTCCCAGCGGAAGAAACTCAACTTATAATATTTCCACACAAGCCTAGAGCTGCATTTTTGAAACCAAGTAATAGTGATATGGTCACTATGAACGGTCCTCCAATTTCTTGGTCAAGTCAAGTAAAATATCTTGGACTGATACTAGATCAAACATTAACTTTTGAAAATCACATTGAGGACATTCAAGCCAAATGTAATAAATATATAAAACGTATATATCCTATAAAACTTTCTCTTCATATCTTTCAATTCTAGCCAAAAACATTGTTGTTCACTCTTGGTGCCTCATGGTGATGAGCGAACATCTCCTTCTACATCATAATCGTTACTCCTTGCACGGAGAATATATAACATAACAATTAATGTATGTATATATCCTCTTATAAACCAAAATCCAAACTTTGTTTAAAGAACAAACTTCTAATATTCAAACAAATGTTTAGACCGGCCATGCTTTATGCTGTGCCAGTAAGGTATAGTTGTTGAGCTACTAGGAAAAAAGCACTTCAAATTTTGTAGCTATTATGGTTCAGTACTATTGAATTACAGAGAATTTCAAACGTTGAGACTCTAGACAGAAAGTCTAACACAATAATTCATAATTTTATACAAAAATCATTGGAATGATTAATTCTCTCTACAAACGAGAACTAGTTTTAAGGAATCAACTGTTATTCTTATACGCAGACAAAATAAAGGTAAAAAAATAATAACACAATAAGATATTAATGATAGCATATAAGGGTGAAATGTTAAATAGCAGGAGCACCTAGGATAATATATGAATGTAAAATAATGTAAAATTTGGGATAAATAAGGAGATAAAAAAAAATGGCGATAAAAACCAGCAGGAGATAATTTCTCACCCATTGGGAGAGGAAACAAACAAATCGCTAGAACCAGATCAAAGCAATAGAAGATCATGAGACGGTTTTCGCAAAAACATGAACAAATGTTGGCAGCACCTTCTCAGATTACAACGAAACTTTCCAAAAAAACCAAAATGAGCCCTACGCTGAAAAAAATCATTTAAAAAAATTCAAAGTCGATTTAAAAAAAAATACCATTTTTGATTTCGATGAAATTTTGTCTCAAGATAGGTAATTATGTATACAAACAATACACAAAAGATGGTTACTTTAAAGGAAACAAAGTTTTTCTTACAAAAACTTTTTCATGTCCCATTGTTTTTTTTCAGTGTATTTTGTTATCAAAAACTAAAACAGTGAAAGGCCATAACCATTCCAGAACCCAATGAAACTTAAATTGTTAGGAGATTTTCTCCTATTTATTCAATCATTTGGAAGGGTTTTAATGGGTTTTATATATGTATAAAGCAAAACGACACTAACCAAACATATCTGGCTAGTTTTGTTGACGTTGACGCCTTGCTCGCATATGTTTGTTTCTTGAAATACGGAAGACTAATGATGATAGATTTTATGAAAAATGTCTTAGCTGAATAAAAACATGTACGATAAATAAATTCAGCTAGATTTAATTGTATCAAACAAACACCATGATGACAAAACTAATAGAACTGCATGACTCATGAAAAAGTAAAACCAGAATATTTATGTTTTCGGTACAATCGGTGATTCGATCAAAAATTTGGTCGACTTAAACATTTCCTTTTCATCGTGCATTAAAATTTTTGCACACCCCCTCATTTGAAGATGTGTGCGTGTAGCATCATGCCTCTATTTTGATTTTGAGATTAGCACTTCAGTTATCAAAATGTCGTCGAAGGAAGAGGACATGACAACTAGCAACGCCTCAAAATTTTGCACGTGCATGGTGAAAATCAAACTACTCTCACGCCAAGTTGGCGAAATTGTTGAATATGGCTAAATCAACTGTTACCAACGTATTAAAAGTGTTTGGTGAACGTTTGTCGACAGCCAGAGAAGCTGGATCAGGAAATCGAAAGCCGGAGGCTACAGCGATGACAAAAGAGTTGCTCGCTGTTTCGAGCGGAACCCCAACCTCTCCGTCCGAGATGTCGCAAACAAGCTGGGAATGGCACCTTCAACCGTGGATAGAGCTAAAAACGAGCTGGACTGCCGAAGACAAGAAAGTAGTGACTCCAAATCGCGACGATAAACAAAACACGTTGGCCAAAGCACGATCGCGAAAGTTGTACACGATGATGTTGACGAAGTTTGATTGCGTAGTACAGGACGATGAAACTTACGTCAAGGCAGGCTTTAAACAATTTCTGGACAGGAATTTCATACGGCTACAGGCTATCGGAAAGGTGGCAGATATTTTCAAGCACATTAAACTGTCCAAAGTTTGCGAAAAGTATCTGGTGTGGCGAAACCATCTGTACCTGTAACCCGAAGAGCAACGTTTACATTGCGATCGGAATCGTCAACCAGGAAATTTATCTGAGCGAGTGGCTACAAAAACGTCTACTGCCTTTCCTGAAGTGACACAATTGCTCCGTTCTATTTTGGCCAGATTCGGCAAATGGAAAAAAGGGCATGGAGTGGTATGCTGCCAACAACGTTCAAGTGTATGGACAAGAAACCTCTCAACACTCCAGAGCGCTGCTCAATCGAACAATATTGGGCCATCGTCAAGCGGAACCTTAAGAAGACTTAAAAGGCTGTTGTGAGCGAGAAACAGTTCAAGGCAAACTGGCGTTCTGCGGCGAATAAAGTGTACCAGGAGACTGTACAAAATCTTATGACAGGTGTTAAACAAAAGACCCGGCAATTCGCATTCGGTTAAAGGAAGCTTAGCTGAATATTTTTCCTGTATTCTGTATTTACTGTACTTAAAAGGAAGAAGAATTTGACTTCTTAATAAAATAATGTACAATTGAACGGCAGTGGGCGATTGTCAAGCGAAACTTTCGGAAGGAGAATACATTTTCCTAAAACATGCAGGAGTTCCGAAAAACTGGACAGCAGCCCCCAGGAAAGTCACAAAAGCAACTGTGCAGAATTAATTGTAGAATGTCAACTTCAAAGTTTTACGACAAAAACAAAACATAACCACCTGTATTACGTGGCTTATGTGAATACTATGAAACCTTGTTATGAATTTTGGTAGTCATATACTAGTTTTATATTATACCTGAGAGCCTGAATTTACGACAACCACATACAACTAAACAAACCCACAAGATGATAGAGATGCTTTGATAAAACATTGATAAAATTTCAATAAATCTTCTGAGCTTTTCGATTGTTACTTGGGTAGTGGTCCCTAGTAGGATTTAAGCACGGTGTTTACAGTCGATTTTAGAAATTTTAGCACCTTTGCGATTATTCCTCCTCAATACGCTGGGTTTTCGACGAGGTAGTGCGAAATTCTCTCACGTCTTTTGCGGTTCATCTTCGATAAATTTTGAAAATGTCTTTATACAGTGTGTCTCACAAAAGGTGTCACCTTTTTTCAGTCTTGGTTCTTTTCAGCTTGGTAATTTTAACAGCGGATTTGATTATACCCGTTTCGAGTGTTTTCTCCTGACAGCTTATTGCTGAAGATAAATAAGCGATTCCGTTTGTTTACATGTATCACCTACCAAGGAAGCCATACGGTAGCAAGTTTTAAAACTACATTTGCAAAAGCTTTGACCGTGTCAGATATTCAATAGCCTTCAACAGTTCGGAGTGAGTAAGCGTTTTCTTTTTCGTACCTTGAAACGGTTCAAGGAAAATGGAAATGTCTATATTCAACACAAAGAAGGCGCCAGATGAACTGCCAGAACGAAGAAAAAGATCAAATGTGCGAGTGTGCGAATAAGACGTGATGTGGCCGTATGTGACCGTAAATTGAGCAAAAAAATTCAAATGTCCCCTGATTCAATGAACAGGCTTCTCACACATGGTCTGGAATGCAAGCCGTACAAGAAACAACGGGTTCATGGGTTGACGGAGTGTCAAAAGCAAGCCAGTGTCGAAAGAAGCAGAAATCTTTTGGATCGGCACGGTGACTGCGTAATTTTATTTTCGAATGAAAAGCTCTTCCTCCTTAAGGACATTTATAATCAGCAAATGATCGTGTGTATGGCAAACGCCTTGCCAATATTCCAAGAGAGAGCAGCTGTAAGACACGCTATCGAATGTATCGATAATCATGGTATGAGGCGCCAATTCACGAAACGGAAACTTCCTATTCCTTTGATAGAACCTAAAGTAAAAATCAACACTGAACTTTACATCGACAAGGTTTTATTTAGGGTAGGTAACGACTTGAGGACCCCGGGACCCTATTCACGCACGGGTTGAACGTTGACCTATAACGCGCTTTTTGCAGTATGGTACTCCACCTGGTTAAGCACCATACTGCAAAAAGTGAGCGTTGTAGACAGTAACGTTAACCCCGTGTTTGGAATAGGGTTCCGAAGTGCTAATCAGTTCCCTACCTATTTATTTATTCGGTTAATATAAGTCAACGGATAAAATTTTTATCCCAATGACAATGAGCTAGGTCTTAATAAAATGACAGCTACAATTTAAATCCACTCAAAGATCTTTTAAAATTGCACTGTACTTTAGTCACACGGGAAGAGTTAAAAGTTAAATCTAGGTTTTTTTATTAGGGCGAATCTACAGTGAGAGATTCCTCCGGGCTCGCTCTCTTTCATTCATAAACCAATCACCTTTACGTTTTTCATTCTACTATTTGTAGAGTATGCTAGCTAGCACTGTTGTGTTTCGATCTGTACAAAAGAATGCCTCGTAAGTGTTATAATGGCGCTGTGTTAACCCTAGAAATATACGTGATAGGCCCTATTTATTTAAAACGCGGCACATGTTTAACACGGGTTCTTGAACACCATAGTTAGTCCTCGATCGCCGGTTGTTGAAGAAAGCATGCAAACGGAGGTCGCGACGTCGAGTATTGATATCAAGAAGACTAAGTAGCTTGGGGCAATCAATTTGCCCCTGCAAGAGGTTGCCGATGAAACACGCCTTAGCAATGTCACGCCTTGCTTCCAGTAGCTCCAAATTGATACGTTTGCAGCGAGTTTCGTGGCTTGGTAAGTTTCGTGGGTCGCGCCAACGCAGATGCCGCAAAGCAAAACGAATAAATTTTCTCTGAACGGCTTCTATCCTCAGGGTTGCGTTTTGGTAGAATGGAGACCAGACTGCGGCGGAATATTCAAGCACTGGGCGAACCAAGGAACAATACAAAACAATGCAAAAAATGAGCGTTGTAGGTAAACGTTAACCCCTGTGCTTGGAATAGGGTTCCGGGTGCTTGAAGCCGTTTCTACCCTATTTATTTATTCAGTTAATATAAGTCAACGGATAAAATTTTTTATCCCAATGACAATGAGCTAAGTCTAATAAAATGACAGCTACAATTTAAATCCACTCAAACATCTTTTAAAATTGCACTTATTTAGTCCACGGGAAGAGTTAAAGTTAAATCTAGGGTTTTTTTTTATTAGGGCGAATCTACAATTGACAGATTCTCTCCGGGCTCGCTCTCTTTCATTCATAAACCAATCACCTTAACGTTTTTCATTCTACTATTTGTAGAGTATGCTAGCTAGCACTGTTGTATTTCGATGCTTTTTTCACCTTGAGGCAGTATATGTACGTTCTTGAAACTTTTAGCAAAACGAAATATAAATCCTAGCTGCGAAGAGGTCTTAGAAACAATGTAAGCGATGTGATCTTTGAACGTAAATTTGGAGTCAAGCATGACTCCCAGATCCTTAACTGTCGTTTCATGCTTCAATTTTGCCCCTTTTATGGTGTAGTCGTAGGAAAGCATCACCCGATTTCGCCAGAACGGTATGATCGAGCACTTGGACACATTTAGTGGTTGAGCCTGCACCAATCGTCGAATGCTTCTAACTCATGTTGCAGAAAGTGAGCGTCATGGCGGCCATTTATTATGTAGTAGGGCTTCAGGTTATCCGCATATGAGAGCTTGAAGCATTTGAGGATTATGTTCACATCGTTCATATACAGCAGAAAAAGAAATGGCCCCAAGTGGCTGCCTTGAGGAACTCCAGAGGTAACGGGGAAAGTTGATGAAACATAGTCGCCTATCTTTACAGACATACACTCAGTAGCAAAAAAAAGCCGAGCAAAATTTTCTTCCAAAAAACGCGTTGTTCAACCTTTTGTAACTTTGTCAATTATCAATATATTTGGCTGAAATTTTGACAATGTTATGACTAATGTTTCAACCTTATGTGACCAAAATTTTATGAGATAAAAGATCAAGTGGTTTGGACTACAGCTGGCGTCAAAGTTGAGGCTCCAACATGAATATTTTCCTTGTTCACCCAATATTGACCACGCTGAACTATCGGTGCAAATACAAAGCCGAGGCGAATTCATTTTATTAATTCGGCCCAAACCTGTATGATGACAACGCCTCGGCTTTTTTTTGCACCGATATTAAATTTCTGTACTTTTTTAAGTCATGGAGAAATTTTTAATATGCTACCTAAATTTTTCACAGAAATACGGTTTTTTTTTAAATGTTGTTTAAACCTATCCTATTATTGGTTTGTTTATACCTATCCACGAGGTAAAAAACAAGTGTACTTAATATCTACCTCGGACTTCTTTCTCATCTATACTATACTGATTGTGTAGCAGCGGGTGCTCCGCTTCGTCAGGTTTGATGTCGTTTGGGTAGTAAAATTTGACGAGCCATGTGTAACCGTTGCCTTTGGTCTTTGTTTAGTAGTTTTGTGTTCTGTTGTTTAGTTTATTTCTAAGCTTTCTGCGACGTCTAATTTCAGGGTGTAGATGTAGTCCGTAATATTGTGATGTCATTCGTCGTTATGTCGTGATTTTCTGTTTGACGGCCTTAGTCACCTCCGCTAGATGCTCCTTGAACCTTGTTGCCAAAGGTTCTCTTTGTTTGACCTACATATATTTTGCTGGTCAGTGTTATACCTGATTCTGTATACCCCTGCTCTGCCTAATGTGTCTACTGAGTCTTTGGTGGAGCCTAACATCGATGCTAATTGGTAGTTCCTACTAGAAAAAACTAAGTCTAAGCCAAATTCCCTAAGTCGTGGTTTAAGCTTTTGTGTAATGTCTTTATCGAAGGGGACGGATACACGTTTTAGGGGTTCAGGTGAGTCTGACAGGGTTGTTAGTGATTTCCTATGAAGATGTTTTTCCTTTTTGTTGATGATCGCTTGAATTGTCCCTCTAAGATTCATAGTTCGAAGAGTTTAGAGATGGCACTAAACGAGCAATTCCATAGTAATTAGTGAAAGTTCGTTTGCATCCGTTTATGTGAATAGGGAAAACGAAAGATTCCTTCCAACAGTCAGGTAAAACGCATGAAGGCAATGACAAATTGAAAATTTTGGCCAAAGGCGTTGCAAGAGTATTTAGGCAGCGTTTCAGGATCAGCGAGGGAAGGCCATCAGGACCAGTTTCGATGCGTGATGGATTTAAGCTGCTTTTTGGCTGAAACCACCGTAACAGAGACATACGAGGAACGTTACTCGTGGCAGCTGCAAAATGCTGTTCATTTAGAATTTCGTTGGAAAAAACACTGCTGGATTGCGTGCGAAATAAATCGGCGATATCTTCAATTAAGTTGGCATCTACAGCCGCCATCCGTCATGATTAGAAGGCAATCTCGTTTCGTTCCGTTGCTCAGTAACCTGGCACCAGAAACTCTTGGATTCACTCTAGGACGACACTGCTAGCTGATTCTGATGGTCATTATGCAGACAGTTGTTAAGGCATTTGTAGTTGTTATTGTCAAGCTCGTAGTTAGCCTTTGTACAATCTGTATGATATTTGCTATGTTTCCGCAGAACAGTCCTTCCAGTCGTTTCAAGTGTTTGAGTTCGGAATTTGACCAAGCAGTCCATTCTAGCAAGGAAGATTTCCATTCCCTCGAAGTCAGCTTTGTTGAAGTCGTAGTAGAAGTTGTCGGCGTGGTTTTAAAGCTTTGCACAGGGTTGATCTCGGCTTAACGAGTAGGGTGGTGATGCCTGCAATTTTTGACGAGTGGTTCAGGCGCTTGAGAGAATGGAGACAATCGGCTCAATTCTTCACAAATAAAGCAGAGATCACGTAAAGCGGTTGTTTACATTTAAAATCGTTATTCACTTGTCGAGTCTTGCAGTGGCAGTACGCGTCTAGCAAGGTTAACGATGCTGGTCTGAATGACAAACGGGAATTATCGGAAAGCGGAACCCGTTAGTATCGCTTATCCACGATATGGTGCTGAGATTGAAGGATGTTTGAAGGACCATCTGCTTCCTCATGCTTCAACGCTGTATGGGAATACACCATATTGTTCCCAACAGGACTCAGCTCCTAAGGCAAAGAAGACACAAGCGTGGTGCGTGGAAACATTGTTCGATTTCATCACAATCGAAGAATGGCCTGCATCTTTACCGGATCTCAACCCACTTGACTACATTGTTTGGGGTTATATGCTTCAACTTATAGGCCCTACGAACGGGCTTACTTTAGATCGATTAAAGAAACCTTTTGTTGACATTTGAGACCAAATTCCTCAGGAAATCGTGCGTGCCAGCTGCAATGGGCTTACAAAGCATTTGCGCAAAGTTATCAAGGAAAAAGGCAAGAGATTAGGATTGGATTAATTTGGTTTATTCCTAAGGAGTGTATCGAATATAAGCTATACACACACATTTGCGTTGTACGCATGTATTTGTGATGGTTTTTTATGCTCTGAACACTGCATGCTGTGCGTTTGACTGTCAGCTTTCTTTTGTTTACTTGTTTGTGCGGTTCAAATTCTGCGTTTTCAAAATGTCGCGTATTGAAAAGGAAGTGAAAATTAAGGTTCTGGACACATGGCTAAGTGAGAAGGGTATTACTTTGCGAAAATTGGCGAAACGGTTTGGAATTCTTCATGCGAGTGTTAAAACCATCATTAATAAGTTTGGGGAACACTATTCCTTGGATGAGCTACCAGGAAGAGGCAGAAAACCCGGTTCTTCCAACCCGAAACTGGAGCAGAAAGTGGTATCTCTAATCATGAAGAACAAATCAATGTCAATACGTGATTTGGCCAAAAAAGCAGGAACGAGTGTCGGAATGATCCAGCGTATCAAGAGGAGAAACCACCTGAAGAGCTAAAAGAAGCAGAAAATCTCGAAACAAAGTGCAGAACAGAAGAAGCGAGCAGCAACAAGGGCCCGGAAATTGTATTCGCGTCTTTTGCAGCGTCCGGATGCATGCGTTTTGATAGGCAGATGAGACCTATGTAAAGGAGGACTCAAAAACCCTTCCAGGTCCACAATACCTTACTGCCGTCGTTGGGGAGGATGTGAGCGATGGGGACAGGTCGATTCAAGTGGAGAAATTCGGTCGAAAGGTACTGGTATGGCAAGCAATATGTTCCTTTGGTTTGAAGTCAACCATTTTTACACTACCGGAACTATAAATGCGGAAATCTATCGATCTGAGTGTCTCTAGAAGAGATTGTTGCCTTTATATAAGAAGCATAGTACACCTCCACTGTTTTGGCCGGATTAGCGTCGGCTCACTATGCCAAAACCACTCTCAATTGGCTTGCGAAAAAGGGTATAGATTTCGTTGAGAAAAATATCAATCCACCAAATTGCCCTCAGCTTCGACCCATCGAACGTTACTGGGCAATCGTGAAGAGGGTCTTCAAGAAGACTGGTAAGGATAGCTGAGAACATGCAGGAGTTCAAAAAAATTTGGGCTCAAGCTTCCAAAAAATGCGATGCAACACTTGTCCGGAAATTGATGAAGGGCATTCGATCCAAAGTTCGAAAATTCGTGAAGTCTTCATTATGTTCATGTTTAACCTCGTACAATAAAGGATCAATGTTTTGTATGAATAAAATATCGGTTTTCAACATAATTTGAAAGAAAGTTTGTGGATAGCTTATTTTCTATACACTCCTTATAATATGTATCTTTCAGAAGAAAGATAAAAGCTATGATTGGGTTGATTTGTTTTAGTGTAATTCCATTTTGTTTTAGTGACACCTATTGTGGGACACCCTGTAT